>RJWJ010006092.1:0-64009 GCA_004363605.1 Indri indri
ATGTAAAGCAGGAGGCTGGAGTCAAGCTACCGCTTAAAGGATATTGGCATATAAGTAGCATAGAAACATATATTATGCTTCCAATTTAGTGACATTTTTACATTTAAAGAATAAATTACTGAAAACACCTTGTATTACTTTGATAATCGATTACTATGGAATACATATTTAGACAACATTTTTATCATTTTAAAGCTCCCCTTTTTTTAATATTATCAAAATTCTAAAAAGCCTGCAAAATCCCACAATTAACTAAATATAGAAAGGAGACAGAAATAAGCTTCATGAATTTTAAGTTTAAAAAAAAATGTCAAAATATAAACCCTGAAGTAAATGTTCCCATAAGGACAGTTTTATCTGCATCAGAATCATTTATTTTACTTATTCAAACGGCAAATACAGAGTTGAAGGAAGGAAATCGGGCTGATTAACGTTATACAACCCCGATGTGTAAGAATAAGGATGAAATCTGTAGCACTTTCAAGAAGTTGTTACCATGATGGGCTCTGGACTTCCTTCACCCTTGCCTCGCTGTTTCATAGGGATGTTGGTTCCTGCAGGCTGTGTGTCCTGGGCCCCGCTAATACTGGATTCAGCCATGGGGTGACCCCAAGGGAGGGCTGGAGATCATGAGCAGGGAAGAAGCTGTTCTCTCCCTCCGCTCTCCTTTGCCTCTGGATGCAGCTTTGTGTCCTCCATATTCTGTCTCACACAAAGCAAAACCTGCCACGATCCCATATTATTTCTGGAGTCCTCAAACCCTAGGCAGGCCCTAGTTAGCTTACCTCTTTTCTTAACCCCTCTAACAAGAGGTTTAATCTCTGGGTTTTCTCACCTTCCCCTATGTGGCTCCTCAGCTCTTTCATCATTTACCTGAATTAAATTCCTTTTTAAAAAGTCAGTACAGAGCCAGGTTAGACCTTGACTGATGCATTAACTGTATTTTCTCTAAGTTATAGAAGTTTTCTACTGCTCGTTAGTTCCCCCACAGGGACAGATATAAAGACGTACAGTGGATGTGAAAGGAAGCACAATAAGACACCAACTATTTCCATAGGATTAAAGAACCAAAATACTTTATTCAATAAATAGAGTACTTGGATTACATGTAGGTAAAATTTAATACTCCTAATACACTATAGTTCACTAGAAAATGAATAGGCCCATCCTTAATTTAGTTCAAGGCAGTTCAAAATTTGAAGAACTTAAAAGGATTTTGTTATAATATTCTATACCCCTAAAACTACCCCGTGTTGACTAGACAGTTTAGGCCATTGCCTGGTATGTATTTCGAGAGTGTGACATCTATAAAATAAGCTTTCCTTTCTTAACTACCAGAGGATGAAAATAAGGACCAGTGAGTCACTTCAATCCTAAATATACCTCTACCAAAACAAGCTAAGTCAAATAAAATAAAATAAAATAAAATAAAATAAAATAAAATAATGGGCCGTTAACTAGTCTTTGATACAATGCAGTAGATGAGGAAATTTTTGAAATACCTTAGCACCTTTACCCTTACAAAAATCCCAGGGAGGGACATTGTGAAATCAACAGAAAACTTGACCAAACATTAAAGAGTCTGTATCTACTGTTCTCTCCTGCGAAGGCAACTATATGTTTTGATAAGTCCCAAGCATGCAGTCAGTCCTCAGCATCTGCAGGTTTCACATCCAAAGATTCGACGAACTGCAGATAGAAAATATGCAAACAATTTAAAAAATAAAAATTAAATTAAAAATAATACAAATTAAAAAACAATACAGTATAGCAACTATTTACAAAGCACTTATACTGCATTAGGTATTATAAGCAGTCTAGGGATGACTTAAAGTGTATGAGAGAATGTATATAAGTTACATGCAAATACATTTTATAGAAGGGACTTAAGCATCT
This sequence comes from Indri indri, assembly GCA_004363605.1. NCBI lineage: Eukaryota > Metazoa > Chordata > Mammalia > Primates > Indriidae > Indri > Indri indri. The sequence continues at coordinate 1,897 of RJWJ010006092.1, forward strand.
GTAGATTTTTGTATCCATGGGAGTCCTGGAACCTTGTGGATACCCAGAGATGATCATACGTGTTTCATATAGTAATGTCTAATACTGTTACCATCAGCATCTTCTTTGGTAACTGTATCAAGAAAAGCTCAAGTATGTTTAATTTGCTTTTTACTGTTGTTAATACCACCTGTTTTCTTATCACCTACAATACTATTAATATAAATGTTTCTTCTAAGTAGTGTGAATTATTTTGCTAAACATATAGCCTAATCATTCCCATGATTAATACCATTTCCTGCCTGAAAGTGGTCAATAATGGCTGCTAGTAAGATGAAACATAAAACGTCATGAACAACGGAGCACCAGGAACGGTCATTCATTCCTGGTGGTAATGTAAAATGGTACAGCCACTTTGGAAGACAGGTTGACAGTTTCTTAGAAACCTAAACATAACCTTAGTATATGATCCAGCAATTGAGCTCCTTGGTATTTACCAAAATGAGCTGAAGACTATGTTCACACAAAAACTTGCACACAGATGTTCATAGCAGCTTCATTCATAACTGCTAAAACTTGAAAGCAACCAAAACACCCTTCAGTAGATGAAGGGATAAATTGGCACATCCAGACAATGAGGTACTATTCAGTGATGAAACTATTAATAAATGAGCTATCAAGCCACAAAAAGACAAGGAGGAACCTTAAATATATATTACTAAATAAAAGGAGCCAGTCTGAAGAGACTTCATACTGCATGATTCTAATTATATGACTTTCTGGAAAGGAAAAACTATGAAACAGTTAAAAATAAAAGTGGTTGACAGGAGCTTAGGGACAGGGAGGAATGAATAAGTGGAGCCCAGAGGATTTTTAGGGCAGCAGAACTATTCTATATAATGCCATGTGGATGTATATCATTGCACATTTGCCAAAGTCCATAGAATGTACAACACCAACAGTGAACCCTAATGTAACGTTTGGACTTGGGGTGATAACGATGTACCGATGTCCATGCATAGTACAGCGATAGTAATAAATATACCACTCTGGGGCAGATCTAAGTTGACTACCTTATTTAGTTACCTAAAGCCTATCAGTCTCTCCACTCTACATTCACTGTTACCAACACTCGGTCATGTAGTCAGGAATCAATAAAATTTTTACTTCTCATTTGCCCAACTTTATGGAGTAACCCTTGAGAACTACATGTTTAATATTCATGGTTTTGATGATTTGCAAGCAGTCCAGGCCAGAAGGCCGATTACATGACTCTCTCCCTCGCCTGCTAAATTCTGCTGTGCCCTGTCAGGGCCATGGCACCTTTTCAACAAATTGAGAAGCAAGGTCTTGGAAATGGACTAACTAGTTGGCAACCATGTGCTGATATCAGCCCAAAGATTCCATATACCTCATTTCTGATGATTCTCCAACTTCCTACAATAACTTGTAGATAAATGTTCAGTAATAAGAAACATAGGAAATGTCTTTTCTGGTTTAGTAAAAAAGAAGAATATGTAACCTCTAGCTTGTGTTGGTTTTATTCTGTTTTCCAGAATTTTTTAATTAGTCATTTTCAAAAACTGAGGGCTTTTAAAAGAGGCGTTTCATCTTTAACTGACTTTAAAATTAATACCAAGATTTTGGGGGAAGGTCCTTTCTAAATTATTTGCTCAATTGTAAACGGAGACTTTAAGTCTGGTACAGTTAGAATTGAGTCTATCGTGTAGTTTATTTTTTATATGTCATGTTAACTAAACAAAAGTTATAAATTATGAATTCTAAATGAATGTTTCAGCTTGGAAGAAACTCAAGAAATGGTCTAGTATAAACTGATATGGGAAAGGAGTGATGTAAAAAATGCAGATAAATAACTTGGAAACTGGTTTTTCTTTTCTTTTTTTTTTTTAATTTAGTCTCAACATAAAGGAGTTGAGAAAAAATCTGTTTGATATACTGCTGGCTTGAGAGGAGTAGTAAATGAGGAAGAAAAGGACAACGAAAAGAAAGTGGATGAAGACAGTTAGCAGAAAGGTTGTTCCTCCCCTGGACTGGCCTCTAATGTGGACAAGGATCCAGATCTTCTTGAGGAGTGCATTAAGTTTCCAGCACAAATGTGGTCTGTTACCTAAGAATGAAGAAACCATCTTAATCCCAAGTTCAGAGTCCAGCTCACAAAAAGGGGCAAGTGATACCACCAGAGCAAAGAGCATCCAGGAGCTACAGTGAGGTTTTCACCACAGTCAGGCACACGTGTGACCTAGCTCATTTATGCCAGGGACAGAATCACTGTCTTAGAACCTTAGAACCCACACCTACTCTTTTAATTATATTTCTTCTGCTGCTTTAAAATAATTTGTCAATTGTAAAGTATAGTCTAAGGATGCTCATTTTTTTTTTTCAATTCATTCAACACATTCTATTGAGCACCTATTATGTGCTCAGCACTGTTCTGGGAGATGGGGTTGCATCAGTAGATCACTCAGAAAAACATCCTGCTAACATAGAATAGTCCAATTGGAGATAGAGTAAATAAATCACCATATATTTCCTCATTTATGTATAAATATGTAATATATAGATATAATGTATATTTGTGTATGTATATTGGTATGTATATAGGTATACATGTTTGTGTATATGTATGTAGGTGCATGTGTGTGTACGTACACACATATATACACACATATATATGTGTGTACACACACACACACAGGCACACATATATACATGTAATTCAAATAAATGCCAAGAAGGATAATACAGCATGGTAAAAGCAGATTAAGATTGAATTCCTTGTTCTACTACTTTCCCCTTATCTCACTACTGCACTTGTCTAGTCTTAAAAAAGAAAAAGAAAAAAAAGTGTTGGAGTGGGAGATTCACTATTGAAAAAGAGAAATCAGGGAGGACCTCACTGCTTGAGCTGTATGTGAGCTGAGACCTAAAGAAAGAGAGAGCAGGTCACGAGCACATTGCGGGAAGAGCATCAGAGCTTTCCAGGCAAAGCAAACAGAAAATGCAAAGGTTCCAGGAGGGAGCTTTTAAGGAACCTTAGGTGACAAGAAAAGGATCACTAAAGGAGCAAGCAATAGAAACTTAGGTTAGAGAAGTGGTGAAGTTTATGTCTGCATGAGGGCCCCGAGGCCTTGGTTTTTGCTCTGAAGCTACTGGGGAGATTTAGGAAAGGTGAGCTCAGAGGGCGATTTCAAGGGGATCGCTCTGGCTGCTGTGTTGAGGATCCCAAGCGGAGCAGGGGCAGGGGTCGGAGCGGGCAGAACAATGAGGAGGCTACTGCAATGCTCCAAGTGAAAGACGACTGTGTTTTAGGCCAAGGTGCTGGGGCAGAGAGGGCGAGAAACGGCTGGACACTAGATACATTTAAGGTGGAAACATCAGAATTTGCTGATGGCTTGGATATGAGAGGTATATGTGCATGTGTGAGACAGAGAGTGAGAGAGAGAGAGAGAGAAGAATAAGAATTATGCCAAGGTTTCTGGCCTAAGGATTTAGAAGAATAGGGCCTATTTACTAACATTGGGAGTATAGCAGGAAGGACAAGTTTGAGGGTAGAAATAGGATGTAAAGTTTTAAATGCTTATTTCAACTCCAAAAGGAAATTTGGGGTAGACAAGTACACATGCAATTTTCGAGAGAGGTCTGAGCTAGGGATATCTATTTGGAAAAATCTGAGACTGTAAATATTATTTAAAATGATGAGATTGGATAACATTTCCAAGGAAACGTGTGAACAAAGAGGAGGAAAAAAGTCTAAGGGTCACCCTTGATTTTACCTAAATTCATTGGTCAGGGAAATAAGGGAAGAAGAGCAAAAGAGATTAAGAAGGACTAGTTAGGGAGACAGAGGAAGCCAATAAGATATACATCAAATTGTCAGGAAGTTAATATTATCATTCAGCTAAACATCAAATAAAGACTATGCTTTCTGTTGTGAAGAAAAAAATGCCAAAAGCAATAATTTAAGAACATTTTTGATATGATAGTTCTAACGTGTATGAAAAATATGAGTCACATTAATTTTTAAAACTAACTCTGTTCCTTTCCAGATGTTGTCATTCCAAAAAAAAAAAAAAAAATTAAGTTGACCTCTGCATTTATTTTAATAAAAACTAAGATGTTGAAAGAGGATAAGTACTGAAGTTGCCCAACTACACTGTGTGGTATCAAGTACCTATTATAATTTGTTTAAAATGATAATTTGATTTTTATAATGTGTCTATTGTCTTGTTGTGAGCTATTTTGTTTTTATTCTCCTGCTAAAGAGTAAGGCAGAGGAGCTGTTAATATTTCAGTTAGAAGTGAACTCCCACAGTTAATATAGCTAATATTCTATAATATGGCATAAACTATAATAGGTTTTTGATAACATAACTGTCTAATACACAGAGACATATAAATCACTGATCAAGCTATGGCTCTTGAAACAACTATACCAACCATGCAAAAAAAGATTCTTACATTAACACGGTATGATTAAAACATGCACTCTAAGTCTGAATACTGCACACCTCAACATCCTCAACAACTTTAATGAGTTACCAGGTTCTTCAACTATATTGTGCATTTTCCAACTTTTACTTTAGAAATAAAGATTAAGGTCAAGGATATATATATACAGGATATCAAATTTTTGGAAGAAGATAAAACTAATATTTAATTTATAAGATGAATGCTTTCATGCATTCAGCTGTCTGACATCAGGGGTACAGAAAATGTCCATTTTCATGTGGTAAGTGACGGCTTTCAATGTCTTTACACTGCTCTCCTCTTTTCCTCCAGTTAAAAGGCATTCTGTATAGCTTTCAGGTGCTCTTTTTGAAATCAGAGTTTGTAGAACCATCTTTACAAAAATAAAAACACACTCTGATGCTGCCGAATGGACAAGAACAGAGATAGGTAAATCACAAAATCACATGGATTCATCTGAAGTGGTATGGAATTTTAGAGAAAAAAAAGTATTCAAGGAACAAGGGGGAACTGCTCGAGTGAAAAGTGAAAAGGTCACTCAAGTTTATATTTCACATCTCCAGCCTTTCAAGTAGATCAAAGGTGCTTGTCTTTGTGTGACTGATTCATGGGGTTGCCAGATGACCACATATGGCAGGGCAGCCTTCCTTTTATGAGCCTGCCCTACCCGCTGTTCTCCTTAGGGTTCCTGACTTCCTATTAACCCTGCCTTTTTTATCCTGGCTGCTCCGATGCAGCATGGGGAGAAAACGGAAACTTTGATTTTAGTTTTTCAGGCGATGCTGCACATTTTGGATGACCAAATTGTAAGATTACCAATTCTCTTTTGCTTCGTTCACCAGAGATTTTACACAGGATTTTTAAGAAGCAAATGTTTTCAAGAAAACCGTTTGTAGGGTCTCAAAAAATCCTGGATTTGAAACGCCTTGGCCGAATGCCCAGACGAGAATTCCTATTAGTCTCAGCCCATGGAAATCTCAATGTTACTTTCTAGAAAGAAAGGCAAACTAGACTAATACTGTGTATTTAAAATTTGAAAAGAATGGGGGAAAAAGGAAAATGCTACAGAGAGGAAGAATTAAAGGAAGTTAGGAAGCAGGAACTTCTATGGTGGTGTTTATGCATAGTGTTAGAGTTGCAAACCACCTTTCACTTACCTTATCTTGTAAAATTAGTTCACAATTTTATCCCCCAAACAAACCTTATATTACTAGAAATAAATACATATTAGAAAAGTATCTTCGATATTTCTTTATTACTTAATATTTTACAAAATTATATCATTCAGTAATTGCTGTTTTTCATTAAGAGAATTGTTTCCCATGCTTATAACAGTATTGAAAAAGTTACATAATCTTGCACTTGAAAAATCAGAGAAATTAATAAATGCTTGACTCTTCAAAAAATCATAACTTTGTAAAATCATTGATTTATTGATGTTATATTTATTCACAAATATTCTGAATTTTTTAATACAATGTTTAATGTCAACACTTATAATTAGAATGTTTTTGCATTATCTTGAGACTCAAACATTCTATCTTAGCTCTTCACTTAAAGTCACCCTAGCATGCTAAATACACCCTATTTATATGGTATTGCAGAAAGTGGCTGAAATGAGTAACTCTCCGAGCATTTTTTGCTTATTATCAACCTTCTTGTAGCTTGATTTAATTTCCCAAGCATTTCCCACGCCCCCCACTTTTTTTTTAAATTTTATAATACTATTACAAAGAAAAGTCTAATGATTGCCCCTTAAGTAATTTGGGATAATAGAAATCATTAGATCCATCTTATGCAAATTGAGCCTGTCTTCCACCATTCCCGGTTATGACCAACCTACTTAAAACCTGATTTACACCAAGTGACTCTCCACCCAGGCTCACAACATAGGCCCTGAGGAAGATGGACGTGGAGGACATGGCGGAAGTCTCCTGTAGATACCGTGCCGCTTGCAACACCAACCCAGTCTAATGAAAATAGGGAGTAGTGAGCAGCAGTATTAAATGCATGTGCCAAATCTCAAGAATCCCCTAACAGTGTCTTGGCCTCTCACTATTAGAAGCACTCATGATAAATAGACACTGACAAATAAAATTTAAGGGCATAAAGAGTAAGCTTCAGAATATCAAGTAAAATAAATTTAAAACATAGTGACGAAGGTGATTAGAAAGAAAGTCATAGAAATAGAGTACAGAGTAGAGCCAAATTATTAAATGCAATATGAGTATGCTAAGATGTAACAGAAAGAAATAAACACTGTGTCCCAGAAAAACCTGGTGTAAAATAATCAACATTGAGTTAAGTCTCGTCAAAGTTATCATACTTCCAGGATAATGATAACTTTCCTGGACATTGAAGAAAAATAAATAAAGTTTCCAAATTGGGGAGGGACAGAAGTTAAGAAATCTAGGTGGTCTCAAACTTCTCTATGACAATATTCAAAGATAGAATATTATTTTAAAAATGGCTGTATGATTTTGCAAAAAAAAAGTCTTAACTTGAACCAAATTATTCTTCAAGTACAAGGGCAAGAAACATATCAAAATTCAGGGAATATAATATTCATGAATTTTTCATGAAAAACATTCTTATTTATAGAATCTAGACAATTTAGAAATAAATCAAAATAAAGAGTTCAGAAATAATAAATCCCCAATAGGAAATAACCGAGGCTAAATACTAGCAAAAATTACAAACAAAAATACAATGTTATAACTCTTAAATTGTTAGTAAACACAACATACCTAAAAACAATTGGGAGGTTATAAGTGTGATAAGGACATTTGGAGAATGTTAATTGCACTAACTTTCTCATCTTCGTTATGAAATAAAAGTTTTGGTATAAAGATGTGCATAAAAATCAGTCCTTAAAAAGCCCTCTAAAACTTCTAAAGGGGTTGTTTGATTTCTTCTTGCGATTTGCTGGACTTCTTTGTAGAGTCTCGTTATCAGCCCCTTATCCAATGCATAGCATGCAAATATTTTCTCCCATTCTGTAGGTTGTCTCTTTACTCTAATGATTGTTTCCTTGGCAGTGCAGAGGCTTTTTATCAGGTACCATTAATTTATTTTTATTGTTGCTGTGATTGCCTTTGGGGTCTTCTTCATAAATTCTTTGCCTAGGCCAATGTCTATATGAATTTTTCCAACATTTTCTTCTAGAGTTCTTATGGCAAAGACATGAATAAAAATTTTCAAAAGAAGATAGACTAATGGCCAACAAGCATATGGAAAAATGCTCAACATCTCTAATCATCAGGGAAATGCAAATTAAAATCACAATGAGATATCACTTAACTCCACTGAGAATGGCTTTTATCAAAAAGTCTCAAAACAACAAATGTTGGCATGAATGTGGAAAGATAACAACACTCATACTGATGGTGAGACTGCAAACTAGCACAACCTCTATGGAAAGTAGTATGGGGACACCTCAAAGAACTAAAAGTAGAACTGCCAAATTGATCCAGCAATCCCACTACTGGGTGTTTACCCAAATGAAAAAAAAAAAGACATTCTATAAAAAAGACACCTGCACTTGAATGTTTATAGCAGCACAATTCACAACTGTGCAGAGATTGCACAATTGTGCAAAGATGCAGAAACAACTCAAATGCCCATCAATACATGAGCGGATTAATAAAATGTGCTATATGTATACCATGGAGTACAACTCAGCCATAAAAAATGATGAACTAATACCTCTTATATTAACTTGGATAGAACTGGTGATCATTCTTCTAAACGAAGTATCACAAGGATGGGGAAACAAACACCACATGTACTTACCATTAAATTGAAACTGACTGATCAACACTTACGTGCATATATAGAAATAGCACTCAATGGGAATTAAGCAGGAGGGAGTGGGGAACAGGGGATAGGTAAATTCACAACTAATGGGTACAATGCACACTACCTGGGGGATGGGCACACTTATAACTTTGACTCAAATGGTACAAAAGCAATTTGTGTAACCAAAATATTTGTACCCCTGTAACATTCTGAAATAAAAAGAAAGAAAGAAAGAAAGAAAGAAAGAAAGAAAGAAAGAAAGAAAGAAAGAAAGCTTCCTTTCTAGACCTCTTAATACAAAGCACACAATAAAATACCATTTAGTAAGTCATAAAAAAACCTCACTGAATTCCAAAAAGTTTCAATATTGTTAGTCCTTTTATCATAGTCCAATAAAACTAGAAATAAATTTTTAAAAACTAAAGACACTAAACACAAAACAGAAAGAAACAAAGCAATCTCGACATTCCACAATTTTGTTAAGACAATCTAAAACTTCAAATTTCAGAATATCTATAAATTAGAATCAATGCAAACATGTCAGAACTATGAGATATAGTTAAAGCAGTGCTTAGAGGAAAAGTTGTAAGTATAGACACACAAGAAAGGATCAAAGTAAACTAATCCAATTAAAGAAGTTAGGAACCGAACAATCAAATACAACTTAAAGAGGAAATAAAAGAATTTTATAAAAATAGAAACAAATTAATGCAATGGAAGATAGAAAAAAGTAGAACTACTAAATAAATTTAGGAAGTTAGGCCAGGCACAGTGCCTCAAGCCTGTAATCCTAGCACTTTGGGAGGCTGAGGCAGGAGGATTGCTTGAGGCCAGGAGTTCAAGAACAGCCTGAGCAGCATGGCAAGACTTTATCTCTACAAAAAGTACAAAAATTAGCCCAGCATGGTGGCAAGCACCGTCGTCCCAGCTTCTCGGGATGCTGAAGCAGGAGGATTGCTTGATCCCAGGAGTTCAAGGCTGCAGTGCGCCATGATGAGACCACTGCACTCCAGCCTGGGCAACAACAGGATGAGACCCTGTCTCAAAAAGAAAAGAAAAAAAAAAAAGTTAGTCAAGAAAAGAAAAAGGTAAAATGCAGAAACAATTTGCGGAGATGTAAGTATAAATAGAATAAAGCACGAAAGAACAAATGTAAAGTATCAATGGGGAAATAACATAAATAAAAGGAAATTGGAATAATCAAAAGAATTATTTGCTCAAATTTATAAAAATTAACTTAAATATCTAAATAAATGGGTTTTCTAGGAAAATGAAAGTTACTAAAATGCGCTCCAGAGGAGATAGGAAAAGTTAACTAGAATAATTACCATGGAAGAATTTAAAATAATATCAAGAAACTACATCTACAACAATAGCATGAGGCCCATGGTTAACTCTTTTACAGTATCAAGAAAGAGATTCTTCTAACGATGTTTTAACAACCTCCTGATATACATAAAGTGGAGAGTTTCCAAACTCTATGTACAAAACACATGATAATGATTTTTAAAAAGTTAAAATCAATCTAATTTTATTTATGTAAAATCCTAAAATAATTGTAAATAAAAGTTAATCATCCTTTAAAACAATAAAAAGGAAATAAAATAATAAAATGATAAAAGGAAATAATAAAGAAATAAAAAGAAAACTGACAAACAGTAAACTGAAACAGACTTTGTAAACTGTAAAACAAAGTGTTAATTTTTGATATGTAATAATGGGGGAGGAGGCAAGATGGCAGACGAGAAACATCTCCAGCCAGAGCGTCTCTGCATGAAGGAGGAATTTTAGATGAAAGAGAAAAAAACAAACAAACAGGCAGACAAACATAGATCTGATGCGGGTCAAAGGGAAGGGTGCCTGAACCTACAGGAGACTCCACGGGAAGAGGTTGCGGAGCAGAACTGAAAGGAAAAAAAGCATCAGCAGGGACTAAGCCCTGCGAGGCTTAGACACCAGCAAAAAGGGAGGTGAAACGGTTAAAATTCCCCTCCCTTGCATCTTGGACTGCTGGTGGGCTCCTGAGCTGCTGGAGAGACATGCCAACACCGCCCCAGAGACTGCTGCCAATGGAGAGCCTCTTGCACACAGGGCACCAGGCTCCTAGCTCCCTCAGGGCACCCACCACCCCACAGACCCCAGCCCATTGGCAGGCGCCATATTGCTTCATTCTCCCATCCCTTCTCCTCTCCAAGGCTGCTGAGAGAGACAATTTAGCCACCACCTGGAGGCATTCACAGGGAACTGGACTTTTCCTTTTGGGGCCCTGCAGTGGACTGAGGAGTACTTGGACTATAAGCTCCCCACCCTCTGGCCCTTCCTGGTGCTACTTGTCCTGTGACTCCGGCAAAGCCCGGGGGGCAGGGCACGGAAACTGAGGTGAAGAGACATTGATCCTGCTTGGGCACCCCATGTGTGACTTAGGACCAGCATTCTCCTCCCTGGTATGGTCAGGGATTGATCCCCAAGGCCTGGCGGACAGGCCTACAGGCCAGATACCCGGTACACCCAGTTCTCAATCGCATTGCCCAGGGGCACAGAGGGATACTTGTGTATTGGTCTACTGAGGTGTGTGTGCCTTCAGGGGCAGATCAGAGTGGGTACATGGGAGGGCTGCACTCCCCGTAATAAAAGATCCTGTCCCCAAAAACCTGATCAAATGGGAGGAATAAGTATTCACAAAGATATATGGGTAAAAAGTTCATAAGCATATGAAAATACTCAACATTACTTATAAAGAACCAAATGCAAATTAAAATGTGAAGACATTTCTCACTATCAACAAATTAATACTGATAATCCAGTGTGGACAAAAGCATGTTCATCACTACGTATTTTGACAGTGTACCTGAAGTACCATTGGCTATATTTGACTAAATTAAAATGTATATACAATTTTATATATTTACTTGTATATGTATAAACTCACCTGAAATCCAGCCTCTGCAACATGTAGGTGGGTGGTGCCCTGTGACGTTCAGGAGGATACTATAGTCCTTGACTGGGAGCTGACCTGAGGGGCAAGGAAGTCATGTGGTTTTCACTGCTCTCATCTTCAGTGGAGTTTCCATCATGCTGAACTTGAAGGAGGAAGGAGGAGGTATAAACATGTATGTATAAACATGTTCACAACATCATAATACTTAAATTGAGATCAACATAAAGTTTTATCAGTAGAGAAATGGTTACAAAATTATATTTCCATTAAAGATATAGCATGTGGATATTTAAGTGCTTGAGGTTTATTTGTTTATGCTCTGATATGGAAAAATCTCAGAGATGTACTATTAAAGTTTTTTTAAAAAGCTATATGGAGATTTTGCTTCTGTAATGGGCCATGAGGAGATTCATGGACCTGCTTCCCAGGGAAACAAGCATAACTGGTGAGAATTATTAAAAGAAAACACAGATGTTAAAGTCACTTGAAATTGTCCTGAGGATACAGCAAATAAAGAAACACTTATCCAAGAAAATCTACTAAAACTTTAAAAGAGCAGAAAGTCTATGGCATTTTATCCGTAATCGACTTCCTCCTTCCTCCTTCAAGTTCAGCATGATGGAAACTCCACTGAAGATGAGAGCAGTGAAAACCACATGACTTCCTTGCCCCTCAGGTCAGCTCCCAGTCAAGGACTATAGTATCCTCCTGAGCGTCACAGAGCACCACCCACCTACATGTTGCAGAGGCTGGATTTCAGGTGAGTGAGGCTGAGAATTGGAGAGCTCCCTTCTTCCCACTCAAAGGTTACAAGTTCTACTCCAGGTATGGCATGGCAGAAATACTGAGACCCTAATTGTTCTTGCCCCAGCTTGCTCCTAGAACAGAAGTACAGTGCTGTGAAAAGGCAAACTGAAAAGAGCGGGGGTTCCAACCCATCCCAATGCCTTGCAAAGCAATGTGTCACTCCAAGGGAAGTGGGCAACTGTCCCTGCCCCTAGTTCTGAAACTATGGCTCAGAGATTTTACCCGGATGGAGAGGCAGGGCGTAAGAATAGAGTTCTAAAATGAAACTAGATTCAGCGGAATTGACATTATTTTACTTGTGGGCAAGTTCAAGGGTGAGCTCACTTTCAAACCAGGAGAGATTTTTATGGTAAACAATTACAAGGAGCCTAGTAACTTCCTGAGAGCAATAACATGACAAAGGGCATTGCTAGCAAACAAAACAAAACAAAACAAAATACCCCATAGGCAACATCAAAAACATCAAATAGTAAAAGACTGTGTGCTTTTCCCCTAAGATCTGGAACCCCACTGTTATCACTGCATCACTACTATTCAACAATGTCCTGGAGATTCTAGCCAGGGAAATTATGCAAAAAAATAAAATAAAAGTCATCTAGATTGAAAATAAAGAACTAACTATCTCTCTTTGCAGATGACATAATCCTGTATATACAAAATACTCAGAAATTCATTGAGAAACCATTAGAAGTAATAAATGAGTTCAGCAAAGTTGCAGGATACAAGATCAATATGCATAACCAAATGTGTTTGTATACACTTGCAATCAAATATATAAAAATAAAATTAAGAAATCCATTTACAGTAGCATCAAAAGGCATAAAATACATTTAAATTTAACAAACATGTTACAAAATTTATATCATAAATACTATAAAACATTGTTGGAAGAATTTAAAGACCTTAATATGAAAAGATATCCTATGTTCATAGATTGGATATATTTAAGACAGCAATACTCCCAGGTGATCTATATTTTCAGGGAAATCTCTATCAAAACCTCAGCTGGTTTCTTTACAGAAATTTCTTTATAGAAATTGACAAGCTGATCCTAAAATTCCTATGGAAATTCAAGGAACCCAGATTCACCAAACAACCTTGAAAAGATGAACAAATATGGAAGAACTACACTTCTTCCCAGTTTCAATACTTTCTACAAAGCTACTGCAATGAAAATAGTGTGAAACTGGCCTAAGAACAGACATATAGATGAAAAGAGAAGACTTGGAGATCCTGAAACAAACCTGTACATTTACAGCCAACTGATTTTCAATAAGGGTGCCAAGATCATTCAATGGAGAAAGAATAGTCTTTTCAACAAAAGGTGCTGGTAAAAGTGGATTTCCACAGGCAAAAAAAATGAAATCTGGCCCCTACCTCAGAACATATACAAAAGTTTAATCAAATGGATCAAAGACTTACATATAAGAGCTAAAACTATAAAATTCTTAGGAAAAAAACATAGGAGTATGTTTCTGTGACCTGGGCTGATAATGGTTTCTTAGATATGGCACAAAAAAGCACAAGCAGCAAAAGAGAAAAAATATAGATAAATTAGACTTTGTCAAATTAATAACTTTCGTACTTCAAAGAACTCCATCAAGAAAGTGAAATGACAATCCATAGAATGGGAGAAAATACTTGTAAATTATGTATCTGATAAGGAACTTGAATATATAAAGAATTCCTATATCTCCATAAGAAAAAGCATATAACCGAATTTAAAAATGGAAAAAGGATGTCAATAAAAATTTCTTCATTGAAGATATAAAAATGGCCAATAAACACATGAAAAAATGCTCAATTTTTATTATGCAGTATGTAGTATTTTTTTGTTTGGGTTCTTTTACCAGCATAATGCTATTGAGATTCATTATTGTTGCACATTTCAGTAGTATTTTCCTTTTTATTGCTGACTAGTAGTTAATGGGCATCTGCGTGTTTCCAGTTTCGGGGTATTATAAACAAAGCTGCTATAAACATTTGTGTATTTGTATATATGTTTTGTGGGCATATGTTTTGTTTCTTTGGAGTAATCATCTAAGAGAGGGATTGCTGAGTCATATATTATATGTATGTTTAAATTTATGCAAAATTGGCAAATGTTTTCCAAAATGTCTATACCATTTTTTTGCATACCCATAAAATATGTACAAGAGTTTTAATGATTCCACTTTTACACTAGTATATGGGCCTTTTTTTTTCCTCACTGGAATATGTATGTAGTGGCATTTCACTGTGGTCTCAATTTTCATTTCCCTAACGACTAAAGACGTTAAGCATATTTTTATATACTTAACGATCAATATTCCTTCTGTGGTGACATATCTGCTCAAACTTTTTGCCCATTTTATTTTATTGAGTTTCTTATTATTGTTATAAGAGTTCTTTATATATCTTGGATAGAAATCCTTTATCAGATATGTTTTAGCAAATATTTTCTCATAGTCTGTGGACTGCCTTAAAGGCAATAATTATACATTTGATAAATTCTAATTTCTCATTTTTTTTCATGTTTATGCTTCAGGTAGTCTACTTAAGAAATATTTGCCATGAAATTTGTTTCAGTTTTTACAATTAGGTCTATGATCCATTTTGAATTGACTTTTGTAATTTGTGAGGTATAGGTTAAAGTTCACTTGTTTCATTTAGTTGTTTCATTTTTACAACAGAACTTAATTTTTTTAAAAAAAGCTATTCTTTCTATATTTAATTACCTTGGTAACTTTATAAAAAATTAATTCACCATCTATGTGTAGCTTTCCTTCTGGACTGTTTGCTCTATTCTATTGATTAAATATCTGCCTTATACAGATGCCACATCATCCCAATTGCTATAGCTTTCTTTGCAGTCCTGAAATCAGATACTATGAATTGTCCAAAATTGTTCTTCTACAGATCTTTTCCTTCTTCATATAAATTTAGAAAAAGCTGGTTAATTTCCGCCAAAAAGCCTGCTGGATTGATTGGGATTGCATTTAATCTATAGATCAATCAAGGGAAAACTGGTATCTTAATAATATTGCATCTCCCAATTGATTATCATGGTGTATCACCCAATTATTTAGGCCTTCTTTACACGAGACTGGGCATGTTCAGGGAGGTATGGCCGTAGACTAGGTCTTCTTTAATTTCCCACATAAATGTTTTATATTCATGACATACATATTTTGGTGTATTTGTCCATATGTATTTCACATTTTGATGCTATCGTATGTATAATGTCAATTTAATGTCATTTTAAATGAACCTTAATGTCAATTTCTAATTGTTAATTTCTAGCATGTAGAAATACATTGAATTTCGAATATTGAACTTGTATGCTGCAAAGTTGCAAAGTATACTATTAGTCTTATAACTGCCAGTAATTGTCGATTTGGGGGAGATTTTTCTCTGTAGACAATTGTATTACCTGTGAAAAAACAAACTTTTTCTTCTTCCTTTCCAATATTGATTCCATTTGTTTCTTTTTCTTACCTACCTCTACAGGTTAAGACCTCCAATATGGGTTAGGCATGCAGGCTAGAGACCCATGGGATAGTTGATGTTGCTGCTCAACTCTGAAAGCTGTCTGCTGGCAGGATTCTCTCTTGCTTGAGGGAAGTCAGTCCTTTTTCTTTTAAGACCTTCAACTGGTTGGATGATGCCCATCTACATTATGGAGGGCCATCTGTTTTACTCAAAGTCTACTGATTTAAATGTTAATCTCATCTAAAAAATACTTTCACAGAAATGAATAGAGTTTCTAAGTACCATAGTGTACCCAAGTTGACACATAAATTAACCTTCATACTGCATCTACTGGGATGATCACATATAGTCTTATTTCCCATTTTAGTCTCCAGATGATAAACTGTATTTTTATAAATTGATTTTCAAATGTTGGACCAACATGGCATTCCTGGTATAAACCACACTCAGTCATGACATAGTATCTTTTTCACATTGCTGGATTTGATTTGCTAATATTTTTAAAGACTTTGTATCTGTGTTTGTATTCATTTCCTATTGCTGCTGTAGCAAATTTCCACAGACTTAGTGTCTTAAAACAATATGAATGTATTATCTTGTGGTCTAGATGTTAGAAGTCCAAAATAAATCTTACTGGGGAAAAATCAAGGTGTCAGCAGGGCTGTGTCCCCTCTAGAGGCACTAAGGGAGAGTCTGTTTCTATGATTTTTTCAGCTTTTGTTCATGTATGTTTTCCATCTTTTTAACTGGATACCTGAAAATATTAATTGTGGTCATTATTAAGTTACTTTCTGATTGTTCTAGTATGTGGGTCAACTCCAATTCTCATTCTGTTGACTGCTTTATCGCTTGAAAATAGGTTATTTTTCCTTGCTATTTCTTCTGTCTTGAGTTTTTAAAAATTGTATTATGGAAATTACATGTTAATAGAAAGATATGAGGGTAAGTAATTTTTATGCCTAGAAATGGAAATGCCTATACTTCTGCTAGGCTATTAATGTGAAGGTGTTATGTCGGTCTAGTTAGTGGTTGAGCTAGATGAGCCAGGCATGGGTTTTTGTGTTATTACTATTAACCTTAGTACCCTGTGAGCTTCGGATTCCTTCAGGGGTTGCCTCACATTGTAGTACTTAATGGGTTGGAGGCTGGTATGCTGCAGGGTTTTTCACAATCTTCCTGCTCCACCCTCATTTTCAGATGTTTTTGCACAATTGTGCAACGGAGGAGTCTCTGTCTGTGTTTTTATCCAAAGGTCAGCAAACTTACTCTGTAAAATACTAAGTAATTTGGCTTTGTAGGCTACATATGGTCTGTGTCTCTCGTTCTTCTTTGTTTTTATTTTTCAGTCCTTTAAAACTGTAAACACCGTATCTTAGTTTGCAAGCATTGCAAAAACAGGCTGTCATTTTCCAACCCCTTCTCTTACTTTCTCCTCCTGAGTAGACTCTTTCATTGCTTGTTATTCAGTGCTAGGCTCGCAGTGGAGCAATGGAGGTTCTATGTGTCCTTTTGGTTTTAATATTAAGCAGATTCTTGAGTCTGGGCATTTGAGAGTGGAGCTTTCTCAATTTTCTTGCCCATTGGTTCCCCAAGGTATGCAAATTCTACCTTTTATCTCTGGAGGTTCTAGGGCAGGAAAGAGTTGTCATTCCTTCCCTTAGCATCAGAAGAAATCTGCTTTATACTGCTGCACTATTATTGGCCCAAGAGGTTTTCTTGCTTCTCCCCTGGAAGCAGTAAGCTTTTATTGGAAGCAATCGGTCTTCTTTTGATTTCTGAGGGAAAGAAACAGGGCTTTCTATACCTCCCCAAAAGGAAGAGGTGTTTTATTTCTACCCCTCCCACAATGGCCCTGGGGATGATAGGGTTTTCCACCCTTCTCCCAGAGGTGTAAGCCTTTCACTTCTGAGATGAAGATGCTGGGAAGATACCTCTACCCAATTCAGGCACCCACTTTCTGTATGTCTGAGCTACTGAGGTTCTGAGCAATCTCCATCTCTGCCACCACTATTTCCTGAGAACACTCAGTGGAGGCCCTCGAATCAGAGCTTTGGTATGAAAATGTGTTTGGGGCTTCCAGGTGTTCTAAATGACTATGTCAGCCCACATTTGGCCTTTAAAAATTCATGAATATTTTAGCTAATTTCTTCTCACTTGCCTCTAAGGCAGCCACGGCCTCCTCCTCTGTTCTTCCAAAAGTGAAGCAGGTCATGTTTCCCATTTCTCCTCAGAAGTTCTTCTCCCTCTTTAGAATTTAGTTTCCTTCACTGTGTTGTGATCTCCGGTCTCTGATGGATTCAAAAGCAGTTATGATTTTTAGATTCTCTGGCCGCTGTCACTGTCAGGGTAGGAGTGGCTGATTCCTGAGGCTTTCTACTTCCCAAGCAGAAGCACTCCTAGTACTTCCCTCCCATGGGAGGAATGACTCAAAACATATTTGGTGATGGATTCACAATTTAAGAACTCACAGACTGTAAGTCTTGTTCCCTTACAATACTCTATTTCATATTTTGTATTGTTTTTCTGTGTGTGGATCTTATGCACATTGAGTATGTAATAGCTTTTTGAATATTCATCATCCCATACATCCAGGGAAAATAAACTAAAATTGGGTAGTAAAAAAAATATCAGTTCTATTTGTCTTTGACTAAACAGCTTCTGGGGGAAAGAAGATGACCTGGTAAATTTGTTTAATGGAAATACAAATATTTTATTATTTTTACACATGCTGAATAGAATAGGAATATTGTCAAATACTCTAATATATTACTTAACAGTTGTTATTTATTATTATGACTCATTCCCTTTACAACCATTTGCTTGTTTTCTATTAAATGCACTACTAAATACAGTGAAACAGGGGTTGGAAAACTATAGTCCGTGGACCAAATCTGGTCCACAATTTGCTTCTGTGCAACTTCCAAGCTAAGAATGTTTTTCGTATTTTTTAATGGTTGTAAAAAAAAAAAAAAAAAATGGAGTTTAGGGACAGAGACTACATGTAGTCCAAAAAACCAAAAATATTTACGATCAGACCCTTTACAGAAAATGATTCCTGTTCCCTGTGTCTGGTCGTTGAAAAGTTGGTAACACATTGATTGTCCCTGTCCACAAGGTACTTTCACTCTGGTAAACATTAATCATCCATACACATAAATAAGTACAATTTGAATTAGAAAATTGCATGCCATGCAAAAAATACCAAATAACATTCTATAAAGAAGTAGAGGAGGAAATAATTACTTTCAGCCAAGGAATCCTGGAAACCTCTCTGGTGGAGATGGCATTTTAATAGGATAGTAAAATATGAGTAGAATTAATATATGTAGGGAACTAAATAAATCAAATAAGCAGTGGATACTCAGGGTTGTGAAACAAGAAAATTGACTTTACAACTTAAGGATTGGAAAATCATATGATCCATTTATTTTTCCATACTCAGTCATTAGTCCTGCCCCAGTAAGACTGATTTTCTAATGAGATTTATTTTAAATATTTTCAGACTTTAACTTGATAAATAATCTCTCAGAAATTTATATTTTTGCTGAGGAAACCGATAAAAATAGCTGCAGTTTGATCTTTAGGTATTCTCCAGAAATTGTACTGATGGCATAAAACTGAATGGTCATTCTTAAATTGGAGTCTGCCTATCCCCTGGTGGTGTCGGTACCCAACCCATAGAAGAAGCATGGGGTATCTACCCACAACATTACTTTTACTGCAAAACTGAGGCAGGGTCTGTATCCTTGTTGTGTTGTTGATGTCTTTAAGAGTTTGGTTGCATAAATACACAAGAATAGGCAGAATATGTATTCCATATCAGCTAACCTTTTGCTTTTTCATGAAATCCCAAAGAATAAAATGTTTTAGTGCGCCGAATAAGAAATCCTGTATTTTTGTGATAATTGGAAACCCAGCATGCTATTTACATTACAAACAGGAAATGCTGCTGTGACAAGACCAGACTTTGCTAATGTCATTAGCCCTCAGGGCTAATTCTTTTCTGTCCAAATAAGTTACAACATGCAAAATTGAAAATAATTCTCATTGGCAGCTCATCTGGACATTCCTTTTATTTTATAGATTGGTGTGTTAACCGATAGACCATTGTTTAGCTTTTTGTTTGGAATACGCGTGCTCACACAATCATTGGTTCTTCCCGACACAACTACATTCAGTAAAATGTTTTATGTACTGAGGATGGATTTCACAAGCTTAAAAGTTCCTCCCATGCACTTTTCCTTTTACATTCATCTCTGTTTCAGGTTGTTAAAGACTCTTACTCTCTAGTTTTAGGGGCCTTATAAATTACCCATGCTGCTAAAAATGGAAGGTGCTGAAGATGTGTGTACAAGGGCAAATTGATGAGAGCTCAACACTTAGCAGTTTCAGAGCAGGTAAAGTGCCCTCTGCTGATTCATTAGCTGTGGATGAAAAGGGCACATCCCACAGGGTTGAGACAACCTCAAAGCTCCTTGAATGATCCACAGGATTTGGTGGACCACATGGACAGCTTCCTGAAAATGAACAATGGCAAGCCTCACAGTGCTGCCGCCAAATCTGTTCACATGGCTCCTTGTGGGCTGAATCTTTCCCATGTTTGACTTCTCTTTCCTCCCAACCCCAGCCCAATCATCCCCAGGCCATATGATCTTCAGAAGTAGAGAGAATTCTTGGATCTGTCTTTTCCTAATTCCATTGACATGGATTGAACACTTGCTTCTCTCAGATCTCACCTTTTGATTGTCAAAGTCCTGTTCTGGATGTCAAAAAACTGAGCACTGAGAGGTCTTTTAACTGCCTTTATTAAATAAAAAAAATAAATAAAAACAAACAAAAACCCCTTGCTTGTCTTCAAGGCAATGTGGCTGCCTCTCATTAACTAGAAAAGGTAATAGTCAAGTGGGAAATAAAAAGCACAAAGATAAATATTTTAATCTGTAATCTGAATGGCTTTATATGAACATGATTAAATTTGTCTATAACATCCACCACAGTGAATGCCACAGTATCATTAAATAACCACAAATTTTAATTTTTATTATTATAATCGCATCCTTGGTTTATTTTTTAATTATATTTTGAGATTAGTATATGAACTATGGCCTGGGCTTAAAAAAAAAAGATCTAATCAGAAACTTTGGAACCTGTGAATATGTACAAAATAAAAAAATAAAATTAGAAAAATCTGAAAAGATTGAGAGTTGTCTCAGAAATTATGATCCAGAAATTCACAAATATGTCATCTAATACCATCAAAACATTACCCTCTAAACAGTAAGCATAAGCAAAATAAAATATATTTTGACCTCTATTTAAAATATAGGTTTTTACTATGGAGGAACAACAAACCTAAAGCCTGAGAAACACTTTCTAGAAAACCTTGAGGCAAAATAGTCTGATACCATCACTTCTGCAGAAGTATTTAAAACCCAATTAGCACAGTTTGAAGAAAAATTACTAGAAATTTTTTCAAATAAAAAAATAGAAGACCTTGCTATAGAAGCAATTCAATAAAAATACAAATAGGCAAATAAAATATCTTTCAAAGTTAACTTCAAGGTCATTTTCAAAAATACTTTAAAAGATGAAACTCATGTAACAGGAGAATATTTGATAGAGCCATGCTATAGGCATGGCTAAATCTATTTTGGATCAAAAAGAGGCAGCCAAGCTGAAAAAAGGTGCCCATATCAAACTTTGGGAGTGGTAACCTGCATCAAGGACATTGCTCATTCTGAATGACCCAGCAGCCAATGCATCATTTACCAAGAATACCCACCTCAAACAATATGCCTCCTGATTTCCTCAGTGTGTTCAATGGGGTGGTAAGAATGGAAAAAAAAAATGTCCAGTGATTTGAATAACTTTTTTTTTTAACAATAGGAAGCGACTTTGAAAACTCACTGCACAGATGAACTCTAGCTAAATCTGGAAAATTGCAACCCAGGTGTGCAGCAAGAATACCATATAGCATTGTAAGTCTGGCTTCAGTGATTATTTCCACAGAGAAGGGGAATTAAGACATCCAGCTAAAGGTCAGGGTTTGGATAAGAAGAATTAATTCTTTTTTGTCCTGAATGATAAAGGATGTTTAACCAAATTGGCTTATCCAGCAGATATGTTTTCAAGGCTAAATCATCTCAATCAATAATTGCAAGAAGAAACTCTCAAGGTTGTTATTGTGTATGACAAGATCATTGCAATTAAAATGAATCTTGAGAGATGAAATAGGAGAATCGCTTGTGGGGATGATGAGGTATTTGAGCATTTTAGTTCAATTAAAAGTAATGATGTTTACGATGTCTTTGTTAAAGATAAGAATAACATCATCATTCATCCCTCCTCTCTGAAAAGAGCCCTTTGATGAGTACATGCCAGCAATAGTAAAATAGAATGCCCAGTAGAGCAGAGAACTTTCAGACCTATCATATGATTCAAATATACAGACAGTCCACAAAATTTCTAACAAAAACGTGTCTATATGCTATCTTGAACTGTCTCCTTGACAGCATTCTTGGCATTTTTATTCAGTGATTATTACAATATAACTTAAAAATCAGTAAAAAAAGAGAGTTGTGATCTGGCTTCACATATATATCCATATGTGTATTCTCAACTCTATCAATGGTTAACACCAAGGTGGATTTCCCGGTCATGGGACCTTACTCATTTTAGTCCACTTCATTTTTAAAATTCATAAATTCAGTGCAATAGTATCTTATCCAACAACCAAGAAATACATAAAACAGTTTCTCTAAGTATAAGCAATGACATTTAAACATGGAAATAATTTATACTAAAGCAAGCACAAATATATTATTGAGTAGAATGCCAAATTTGAAAGAATCATTAAGATAAAATATGAGAGCTATTATCTTTGGTGAATCATCCAGAACACCCAGGACATATTTCTCTCTTATTTTAGGACTACTTGGCAGAAAAAAACTTGAGAAGTTTGGCGTTATTTAACCATCTGTAAAATGTGTGTTTTCCATGTTTTCCGCTAACCTAGCCACAGGAGTGACCAGCGTACTGTCAGTCACTCTCCCCTGTGAACAGTGCTTTTAAGATGAGATGTTGATGTTTAGAAAAATCAATATTATTTGTAAATGAAAGTTGGAAGTCAAAAGTTAATGAATAAAAGAACAACACTGGATGTAGCCCAGTTTTGCTTAAAGCTTAAATGTTGTATACAATTGTGGGAGGAAATCATGATTACTAAATGAATTAAATGAATTAATTTGGCCAAGTTACATAACCTGTCTGTTCATCTATTTCTTCATATCTCAGATGAGAATAATGCAATCACTCCCATGGGATTTTTTTTCAAGATTAATTTAGATCATGTATGCAAAGTGCTTAGTCCAGTGACTAACACAGATTAAGCAATCAACAAAAGGTAGCATGGTGGCTCATGCCTGTAATCTCAGCACTTTGGGAGGTCAAATCAAGGGGATCGTTTGAGACCAGGAGTTCAAGACCAGCCTGGGCAACATAGTGAGACCCCTGTATTTACACAAAATTTAGAAAAGTTAGCCAGGCGTGGTGGTGCATATTTGTAGCCTAGCTACTAGGGAGGCTAAGGTGAGAAAATTGCTTGAGCCCAGGAGTTTCAGGTTGCAGTGAACTATGATGACGCCATTGCACCCCAGCCTGGACAACAGAGCAAAACCTTGTCTCAAAAAAAAAAAAGAAAATTAGTCCAGGCACGGTGGCTCACGCCTGTAATCCTAGCACTCTGGGAGGCTGAGGCGAGCAGGTCGTTCTGAGCTCAGGAGTTCGAGACCAGCCTGAGCAAGAGCGAGACCCTGTCTCTACCAAAAATAGAAAGAAATTAATTGGACAGCTAAAAATATATATACAAAAAATTAGCCAGGCATGGTGGCACATGCCTGTAGTCCCAGCTACTTGGGAGGCTGAGACAGTAGGATTGCTTGAGCCCAGGAGTTTGAGGTTGCTGTGAGCTAGGCTGACGCCAGGGCACTCGCCCCAGGCAAGAGAGTGAGACTCTGTCTCAAAAAAAAAAAAAGAAAGAAAGAAAAGAAAAGAAAATTAAAAAAATGCCATTTGAAAAGAACCCTGGCATGTAATAATGCAGATATGAGGTTTCAAAGCAGGAAATTAATCACTCCTCTCCACCAGGAAAACCCTTCACAGGCAGGTGTGTTCATGAATATCAAGCTTAGAGGAGAGGGAATCGCACAGCACTGAGGGGCCTACAGATGTCAATGCAGTTAGAAGAAGTGAGTTCATCCCAGAGTTGCAAGTGCTCCAAACTGAGACAAGACTAAGAAATTGAAGGTTCAAGGGAAAGTCTGAGATGCATAAAATAGAAATGGTGTTCAAGGGGCCCATCAAACCATAAAAGAGCCTGAGACAGAAGACGGAACTAAAATATGAAGACTATAATGAACATTCGATTAGTAATTACCAGGAAAAGGCACCTACTGAGATGACAGCCTGTGGAAAATTCAGAATCAGCAGAAGTAGGAATAGTCACCAGCGAAAGGCCTTTTAAATCTTTTGTGCTGTGTAACACATGGGCAGTAGGCCTATTTAAAGGATCAGCAATGAAGCAGACTATTGGGGTCCTATCTTGGGGGAACTTGAGAAAACCCAAAAAGGAGCAAAATAAATGATCAGGGTAATATAAAATATGTCCCATGAGGACAAATCAAAAGTATTAGGGTTGTTAAGTCTAGATAAAAGGAGAGTAGTTATTAACTTCAAGCACTTCAATGGATGTACAGTGTTAGGGATTTGGCTACCAGCTGATTTTAATGTTCATGGAAGACTCCAAGGAGGGAATGCATTTAAATAAATTTAGAGACATTTTTGTCAATAAAAAGGAAAACATTTTGATAAAGCTTTGTAAAGATCTGCAAAGATAGATTATAGGAACTTTGATAATCAAGATGGTAGTCAATCATCTTCCTGAGATGTCGTATTAGTCAGCTTGAGCTATCATACCACAGATGGGGTGGCTTATACAACAGAAATTTATTTTCTCACAGCTCTGGAGGCTGGACGTCTAAGACCAAGGTGTCAGTAGGTCCAGTTTCTCCTGCAGACTCTGCCTGTGGCTTGCAGATGTCCAATTTCTCATCGTGTGCGCACATGGCCTTGCCTCTGTTTATGCAGCTCAGGTGTCTCTGTGTATCCAAATTTCTTCTTCTTATAAGGACCCCAGCCAATTGGAGTAAGACCCACCCTTATAGCCTCATTTTAACTTAATCTACTCTTTAAAGGCCATACCAGCTCTAATATAGTCACATTCTGAGAACCTGGGGGTTAGAATTTTAACATATAAATTGAGGAAAAAGGTAATTCAGCCCATAACAGATGACTTCACCAGCGATGGTACCCATTAGTCACCAAAGACCTCTTAACATTATTCCTGTCCCACCCCCAACCCACAGGCACACATCCCACATTTTCAAAAACCAAATCATATGCTTAAAAATCTAATTACTTTGCTTACCAGATTTCAAATTAAGAGGGCTATAACTACGTATCAGAGTTTCTCAACATAAAGAGAAAAAAAGAATGTTTTGTGATGCATAGATGTGTATTTATACCCACATCAAGAAACTTGACATTTCGCCAGGTGTGGTGGCTCACACCTGTAATCCTAGCACTCCGGGAGGCCGAGGCGGGCGGATCGTTCTGAGCTCAGGAGTTCGAGACCAGCCTGAGCAAGAGCGAGACCCCGTCTCTACTAAAAATAGAAAGAAATTAATTGGACAGCTAAAAATATATATAGAAAAAAAAAAAATTAGCCGGGCATGGTGGCGCATGCCTGTAGTCCCAGCTACTCGGGAGGCTGAGGCAGAAGGATTGCTTGAGCCCAGAAGTTTGAGGTTGCTGTGAGCTAGGCTGACACCACGGCACTTGCCCCAGGCAAGAGAGTGAGACTCCGTCTCAAAAAAAAAAAAAGAAACTTGACATTTCAATTCTGAAAACAAATGCATAATTTCGGTTGGATATCAAAAATACTGAAAATTTCTTATGGGTTCCCATTTCTCTTCGGAGGGACTAGGTTGGGAAATACTGCTTTAGTTATTAACCTTTCTAAAAGAAAGTCTCTAGTGAGGTTATTTTCCACTGTCTTCCAACTTTGTGGTTTTATGATAGCACTTAGAGTTGGCCTTTGGAAAATAGCTGGCCCCCTCTGCAGAAGGCTCACAAATGATGTGGCATACGCGTGGCTGCCCAGGGGCCTATTCCCCTTCTTTTTATAAAAACATTCTACTTTTTGCTGGAGATTTTTTTTTCCCTAGCACACACAGTTCAGTGGAATTATGAATCAAAGGGTTCTGGTCTCCCTGCTGAAGAGGTGGGCATTTCAACCAAGCTAAGCTAATTGGATGTTCTCTGTCTGGAATCTGCATCTTAACCAAAGTAAAAAAACAAAAACAAACCAAATAATAAAAAAAACAAAAAACACTGACCACATTAGAACTCATTCGCCCAAAGAGTTATTGCCTGCCACCAAGAGCCCAGACTGTTTGAGTGCCTTTCCTTCTCCACCTTGGTTTTTCATCCTTTCATTCGGATCTGGGAACACTCTCATGACCCAGCTGCGGAATCTCTTTTTATTTAAGTTTCCATATTTAGTTTATGTTTTCTGCATGAGAAAAAAATCTCAATAATATCAATTCAATTAGTAAGATTTCCAGACAATTAACATCTCTATATGGCTCTCCTACTAATAATAATCCTCACCATCAGTTTGTCAACTGAGGATGGAAATACCTTCGCCAATCTAAGAACTTTCCTGAATGAGGCATTCGGAGAAATAAAGGAGATTTAACTCTATATGGATACTTTTCCTGCAACTAAGAATCAGCTGAATGTTTATAACTGTAGTCTTCCAATACAATCACATATTCAACTAATTTATGAGAAAAATCTATTCCTATTTGTATGTAGGTATACCTTTAATCTATTTGGAGCCATTTGGTCCTTCATAGCCCATTCAGGGTCAAAGATTCTCAAAGAGGGTCTCAGGATCGGCAGCATCAGCATGACTTGGGAACTTGCTAAAAAAGCAGATTCTTGGGTACCACTTCCAGACCTGCTCTATGGGAACTCTGGGAGTGGGGCCAGAAATCTGTGTTCCAGCAAGCCCTCTAGGTGCTTCTGATGCTCACTGGAGTCTAAGTAGCTTTGGGCTAGGTAAAGGCCTGGCCTGGGACTGGAAGGAGATCCCTTGCTTCTGTAGCTGACTTGACTTTTCATGGTGAGAGACTGTGAGAAATCCTTAAAGGCATCTCTTCAGGGGTCTTGTCCTAGTTGGACCAGAGCCTCCTCCTTGCTCTACCCTTAGCCCTTCTCTGTCCGTTGCCTCAAGAAAAAGAGGAATGGTCATTAAGGAAAGGTAGGAGGTCTGAAAATAGAGCAGTACTGTCATTTATGCAAAGCCTGCAACCTCATTTCCGACTATTTGATTGTTTTATTTGCCCGGAGGCACTGCTTCTCACACATTTGGCTCCTCGCTTTAAAAGGAACCCCAACTAATCATTTTCGTGTGCTTCAATGCACTGCTCTCCCAAGTATTCTTTTTAAATTGAGTGAAAATTAAACCTAATGCACACAGTTCCATAATAACATTTCTTTTAATGAGACCCATCTTCTAATGGAAAGGACTGTCCTACTAAATTAAAGTAGGGAAATGTATAAAACACATAATCCTGCACATGAAACCAAAAACCTAATTTATGCATTCATTTCACTAGACAATGTGATAAAGCACAACAGGAACATGAGAAAATGAAGTTGTGTTCTCGTCTCCTCCTGCCATTTCCCCTCTCCTACTTAGAAAAGGTCAGCGTGAGAAAAACATAACCTTAAAATCCATTTCCCTGTAAAGCAAAACCAGTGAAAGCAAATATTTTCCATGTCCTATAAATCTGAAAATCTAATTGTAAATTTAAAAAAAAAAAACCTCTTCATTATATGAAATCTTTTTTATTTCAGATGTCTTTAACATTTTTAAAAATTATTTTTAGCAAGCCTGGGATGAATTCCAAGTAATTTCAAAATCGCTTTCAGAATAATACTTTGGTTATAGGTTAAAAAAAACAAGTACATAATCTGCAGTGTTTTATGAGGTTATTAATTTGAATTATGGAATTCTAATTGCCTAGGAGCTTGTCCATAAACCACCACTCTCCTCCAGCAGGATGGAAAAGAACACAAAGTATTCCCACCAGGAAGCTTGGAAGCTTGTCAGAATATACAAATGTTTCTCAAACTTCATGGTTGCTTTTAGACCTTTAGATATTTTGCAAAACCTCTGATCAAAAGGTAACTATGAACTCGGAGGTGGGGGGATGTATGTGCACACATTCATGCGTGGGTGTTTAGCTTTTCCTTGCTATACCTATGCAGATTGAAATGCTGGCATTACGAGAGGCTAGACTATGTCAACTCGTCCAATAACTGAGGTGCACTTATTTCATAATGATAATTAACTAATGGAGATTATTCAGCATGTGTTCGTGTGTGTGTTTGTATGTGTCTGTTTACTAGTATGTGCATGAGAGTATACACTTATACAAGCACTTGCTTTGTATATGTGTAAGTAAATACTGTTTTTTCTCCTAATTTTTATTCCAGCCATACAAAGATGCAAACTGGCCCATATTTATTTCAGACCTTGGTAATTAATATATTGAGATCAAAAATCTTGTTTTAAGGTAGAATATTTTTCTATGAAGGACATCAGCGTAATTATTTCCTTTATCTTTTTTCGTTTTTTTAAAAAACAACATCTGTTTTCTTAAGTTTTCATGATCCAGAGTAAAAGCTCTTCATTCCACACTTCTCATCAAACGATTGACCTAGATGCAATTTGGGCTATGTAGCTGGAATCAGTAAATTAATTTTGAACTTATTTCCATAACACGACATGAGGTCCAATTACAAGCCACGCAAAATAAATATAAGCGAGTTGGGTAACGCTGTAAAAGTGGCAGTGACAGCCTAAAAATGCGAATACGGACAGAGGAAACTTGTCCATAGCTAAAACAAAAAACAAAAATAACAACAAAAAACCCCAAAGACAAAAACAAAACAAAACAAAACAAAAAAGTGAGAAAAAAATAAAAGAAAACAACTTGAAATGAAACAGTTTTATAAATTTCTTATGCAAACACCCTTACTTTCTGTAGTTTGTAACCAGATTCCATCTTCTGGTGTAATCTTGAAGTACATTGCAAATACCAATTAACAAAGCAATACGACACTCCCTGGATAGTTAAAAAGAAAAGTTTGTAGGGATCCAGGCAGTTCATGGAATTTCAAAGATGGACACTTGGACCATAAGACCAGTCAGACCAACGATGTGTTGTAAAGAAAGCTATCTTTATTCCGGCCTCTGCACAAGTCAGTGGCTCTACTAGACTAACCACAAGCTTCTAGACGTTGAGACCAATCATGCAGCCACAGTGTTTCTTAATTGACTTTATTTGTTTTTGGTGTGGAAGTAGTTTTCCTCCAATGAGTAGGTGGCTCAGTGAGAATCCCAAAAGAAAACAACTTCTAAAAGGGCTTTTGGTACTTAGAGGTTTTGGAAAAATGATGAGAAGAAGCATTTTCCTGGAGTAAATATTATTCGTTGAAACAAATCAAGGTATTGACTCTAACAACAACAAAAAAATTTAACAAAAATTCTGTACAGCAGCCACTGGGATAACTTCTGAGAAATTACTTTCTAGCGACATTAAAACTGTAAATATTCAACCTGATTTATAGTTGTTTTTTCTTTTGACTGAAAATGTGCAATACGTATGGCTTGAATACATGTTCTTGTCTCGAATATTCTACCACACACGTTTCCACCAACTGTGAGGGCAAACACATTTTGACTAATGTTATTGCTTATGAAAATGTTCCCTGTGACTTGAAATCTAACTCTGTGTTTTCTTTTGAACGTTCACATTTATAAATGGGCAATTGTTAAAGCACTTGCTATTTCCCTTAGAGTTGCCATAATAAGGGTGATAAAGTAAGTAATCTAACCTTTCAGATACTATGAATTTTCCATTTTCTATTTGAGAACAGCACTTAGAAAGAAAAGAATTCTTGACAGTGGGAAATTTTTAAGAATGACTCTTAGATGCCAAGGCCTCTCATTAACATTTCTCCAATGAGGGTGTTTCAAGTTGTCTGAAGTTGTGTTTCATACAAAAAAAGCAACTTAAGTAAAATTTGTCTGCTCTTATACTTTTAAAACCATTGACAAAATGCACACTCCTTTAGCTGGGCTTGGGGATTCACATGAACAGAATAAAAATACGTCAGCCTATTCTTCTAGTGCTAGAAATGTAATTTGGCTAGAACACTTCCTTAGAAATAAGACATCACTCTCAAAAAATCATTTTTATTTGTGGTATTTAGGACCCCTTTATATGAAATGTGAAGTGTTTTATGAATGAGTCCCATGCCAGATGTGGGAGATGAATCCCAGAGGAAGTGAGCAAATCTCTGTCTCTGATTCAGGCTCAGAGCCCATGCTGAACTGTCCTCTAGCCAACCATAGCCACAAAAGCCTTTCGAAATCCCAGTGGCACCTATTACCTGCTAGGAGTCTTTAAGGTGCCTGAATGGAAGTACCTGGCCAATGCTGGTACCTTGTATAGCCTGATGCTGCTCGATGCCCTGATGGGTGCCTGGGACCAGGTTCAGGAGCCCTGCAACAATAGCATTTAATGAGACATTCCCACCACTCCCACAGCAACAAGGCCAGCTATTATAAGTGAAGGAAACACGGGAAGTATGGGCTGGGTAGCCAACCTAGGGTTTCAATTCTGACTGTGCCATGTATTGATTGTATGACCCTAGGGTGTTGTTAAATTTTTCTAAGTATCATGCATTTTATGAGTAAAATAATTGTGCTGGTTGAGATGCTGTGTCCCTCGGCCCCTAATTCAGCCCTCTGTATTCTGCTTTGTAGAACTGGAGCTGGGACTCTACCAACTACATTTATTCAGTGCCAGCTGGCTTCTTGTTAGGTTATTCAGAAGAAGGGGAGAGGGGAGGAAGCCTTCCTTCTTCCCTTTTGCGTGCAATTCTCATTGACTCTTCCCAGCAGTGACTCTTCCCCCAGCAGCAACAGTTAGTCCTAGTTTTTAGCTCCTATTGACGCTCACAGAACAAGGCTCATGGTCCCTCAATGCGTCAGCAGCAGACAGGCGTGGCTCCTCCTCAGTCTCCCTTAGAAGACTAAGTCTCAACTCCTCAGCATCCATGATTTGAGCTTCTACCTTCTGATACTTTTAATCACTTTTCTTTATTTCTCCAGCCTTAAGAATGATGACTACTTCCTTGATTACTTCCATCATCCTTTGTTTCTCATTAAGCAAACCAACACCTGTGTACCAATAGCCTCTATTAAATTCTCTCTGTTGAATTACCTAGTGTGGTTTCTGTTTCTCTGACTGGTCCCTGGTGTATGAGATGTGAGATAGAACTACTTACTTAATTTTTTAATGTGGATTAAATGAGATATTGCATGCCAAATGCATGTCACAAAGCCTGACACATAGTATATACGAAATACATAGCTTCTCTCCCCATTCATAAAAGCTATCTTGCTGGCAAAACTTGCCCCTCCTCCAATGAGTTTGTGCCAGTTGTGGCTTTAGATGTAAAGTATTTAAACTGAGAGAAGAAACTTAGCTTTCTAATTCTCAGATAGTTTCAATAAGGTATGGAATCAGGAAATTTATGACCATAAGCTCCCTGATGTACTTTTTTTGTGTTTGTGAAATTGCACAGCCAGAGTCATCTTTGCATGTTCATAAAAAACCTGTCTCTCAATCTCATAGCCACAGTGATAGTATCATGATGTGTCATCAAAAGATCATGCAATTCTTCTACTTAATAATCTATTTTTCAATAAGCATTAATAGCCCTTTTAATCCATAGTAAATCTTGACTGTCTCTAATATCAACATCAAGACTTTATTCTCTCATCCTCTTCTCCCATTCTAACATTATCTTATGTTATTCAAATATTATCATGCCTATATCATTATTCATGCCATATTCATTTTTATTTCACATCTAAATCTACAAGACTCAGCTGAGACAATGTTATCCCAGCCCACTAGGATATCGTCCATGAATTCCTCGTGTATCTATTGTAGTTTCTTACAATATAATAATTAATTGCTCTTGGAATAGAAATTTTATCAGCTTATTTAAATTAAAAAAAACTAATTTTATGGCATAGACTCATGGCTGTCGATAATTTATATCATGACTCATGGCTGTCAATATTTGCTGTCTGATTGGCCAACCTTTAATATTTTTATGATGGACTACATCATTTGAGACTTTCATTTTTTTCTGAGGGCAAGACTGAAATACCAAAATAAGCATTATGTGATATAATTCTGGAAATTTGTCAATGTAGATGATTATAATAAAGGCTTTAGAATCTTTCCTAATTACAAACTCAGTAGGAATACATAACCTTTAAACAATGCTGGAGTCAATACACCATATTTTTCATTTCTTCACCCTAGATAGCCAACTGCTCCTTCATAAATACATTAAAATATTTGTAAGGTAACCATAATCCTAATGAAAAGAACTGAATTTTTGACTGGAAAAATTGAAATTCTTGGTCTTGTTTTATTCATGAGATGGATAGTATAATGCAAGTAGATACAATTCCCCATACTCTTGCACAGAAACTAAATTTGTGAAATGAAGAGTCAATCTCTTTGCTTCTCAATTCTCAGTCATTGTGATAGACCGAGTGGATGACATAAGTTGTTGTCTCACAACAACTAGTGAATCCAGATATGGTTACTCATTTTGAAATATGTGCAGATAAGAAAGACTGCAGAGCCGGAGTCACCTGAGCCTGGAATGAACCAACTCTGAATGAAGAAAGACTGTAATCATCTCATGATTAATTCCCTAAGTTAATCAATTATTTAACATTATTATCTTTCCAATGCCAATGTCCCTCTAAGTGTCTGAACAACTTTAAAGCATAAGAAGGATAAAGGAATAAATGAAAACTTAAAGTCTGCATTCAGTTTGACTTTGAAGATACCTGGAAAGCCTCAAATGCAATAAAGATTTATGATAACTTCTTGGTTGTCTATTCCTATCATATATGCACATAGTAATCCCTTCCTCATATTCCATAGGTGGGTTTTAAAATCAGATACTATGAGGGCGAGGACTTGAAAACCAAATATGTCTTACAAACCAGAGAGTAAAATGAGATTCAGACCATTATAGTACTCTCTATTCATTTGAAAGAATACCTTATCTTTTTTTATCCATGATGTACTTAGAACCATAGTACTGTGCTTAGAATTGTGTCTCCTAGCAATTCTTTATACATCTTCTCTATAATGAGGGAACAAAGCTTTCTAAAAAAAGACCTATCCTCTCATAATGAGGTAAATAAAAACATGTATATGCAAATCAACAAATGAACCAGAGAGAAGAGTACTTTTTGTAATTTCTATTTTCACAAATCTGCAAGTATGCTTCTGAAGTCAACAAAATTTAAAGGGACAGACATAGAATAAACTTTCCAGGCTGAATATTTTTTTAAAAATATATATACTAACAGTTTATAGTCAAAGACTATTGATCAACTTTTATTTATTTAAAACCTGGAAAATGCTAAGTTTGCAAAATTGCATGTGAAGATTTGGTAACATGAATGTCTTCTGAGCAGTGAATCACATTTGTGGGAAACAAATGAGTTTAAATTTCAAAATATTTTCATGTTGTTAGAAATTCATAACTTTCTAAATTTAAGTAAGTTTTAAAACTTGGCTTGTGTGAGTCTCCTAATTCTCTGAAAAATGAAAAAGAATTTAAAGCTACTAAGTTTTAGAGTGCCTTTTTCTCTTGGAACAAATGGATAGTTCTGTAATTCACTTTGAACAGCAGATGATTTTACCAGCTCCCTGCATTTAAACTAAATGCTAATAGTTCCGATATATTCTCGTTCATGTGTATTAGTTTTCTATTGCTGATGTAACACATCGCCACAAACTTTGTAGATTCGAATATCATACATTTTTGATCTTATGGGTCTGGAGGTCAGAAGTCAAAATGGTTCTGGGAATAAAATCAAGGTGTAGGCAGGTCTGGGCTCCATCTGGAAGCTCTAGGGAATAATTTGTTTTCTTACTGTTTCCAGGTTGTGGAGGCTTCCCACATTCCTTGGCTCATGGTTCCCCCTCCTCTATCTTCAAATGAAGCAATGGCAAGTTGAATCCTTCTTCTACCACATCAATTTAACCCTCTCCCAGTTCTATTTCCTTTTCACTTTCCTGTGCATCATTCTTTTGAATCAAAGGACCCTTGTGATTATATTGAGCCTGTCTGAATAATCCAGAATACATTCCCTATATCAAAGTCCTTAACATAGTCACTTCTGCAAGATCCTCTTTTCCATGTCAGGTAACATATTCACAGGATCCAGGGATTATACATTGCTTTCCACTTTTTGGAGAAATTTTTGGTGGATACCTATTTAATTAGTATATAATATAGAGGAACACGTGTCTCCCAATCAGGACACGAGCATGCCACTACATCCCTAACACTTTTAAAGCGATTTTAATGTTGTTTTACATGGGAAAAGAAATTGTGCACATGTAATTGAGATGGGAAGATTGCCCAGGTGGGCAATTGCAAGAATACCTATAAGTGAAAGAGGAAGTCATGAGAGAGAGTCAGAGAAGGAGATGAGATGACAGCAGAAAAAGTCAGAATGATGTGATTTCTGGCTTAGAAGTTGGAAGGAGGTCATGAGCCAAGGAATGCAGGCAGCCTTCAGAAGCTAGCACAGGTTTCTAGATTACCCCCACCCCCAGCCTCCAAAAAGAAATTGAGCCCTGCTAACACTTTAAGTTCCATAAAGCCCATTTCAGACTTTTGAACTTCAGAACGGTACAATAATACATCATTGTGATTTTAAGCCACTGAGATTATAGTAATTTGTTGCAGCAGCAACAATAAACTATAATGGAGGGTGAATTGTCCTTTCAGTAAATTATATTCTAATATATTCTATATATATTCTCCATTTTTATTGTACTGCAAGATGTGCTCTTCTATTTTATAATGCAACAAGCTGTCACATTTTTCTGTAATGAGGCAAAAAGGAGAAATACGTCATTAGTGTGGGGTGCTCACAGGAACAATGGATTCATTGGAAACATTGCTCCTTTTCGATTAGTGATACCATGATCACATGCAAAATCTTCTATCACTTCTCAAGAAGCCATTGCTTCAGCCCTTGGGATCCAGTGTGCCATTGGAATATCAATAAATCCTCTTTTAACTTTGCAGTCAGTCTGCGAAATCTTATTGAGAACAGCAGCAAATTCATGGGTTTCACTACCAAGGTGGTACAGTAGCACGTGGCAGGAAACTCTCACCTAAATGTGTAAATGTTGCTACGTTAGTTTTACCAACTAAAGCCTGATGCGTGTGATAGTGTCCCATGAAACATGATAGTTAACTAAAGTTAAATTATACTTGTCAGAACAAAATGAACAGCTACACTTGATGATAAAGGATATTCAATTTGAAGCAAAATCTTTAATGCAACTTCTTGTTCATTAATTCACTAGGACTCAAAGACATCTGTGCTCTAAATAGCTGTGTAAGTTCAAGTGTATATAAGAGTGTATATGTGGTTGAATGGAGCTCTGTATATAGTGAGGGAATCTCTAGACTATAATGATTTGGGAGGATGACTCTGTACAACTACTTCCCCTTAAAGTTTTATCTTTTGTATGAGTCTCTTGTTGGCGAAGTATCAATTCCATTGAAATTATTTTTGTTGTGTCTATCCCCCCCGACATACTATAAAATGCCCAAATATAATGATCATGTCTTATTTATCTTATTTTTCGTGGCACTATATATCATGATGCCTGTTAGGTGGTCAATAACTTTTGGATGAACTTGTAGAATTTCCACACTAAGTGTCTAGGCAGTAAATCCAGAAGTTGCTAAGGACAGAGAATTATTTAACTATGCTGTTGGGTCTAAAAAAAGGTCTCAGTTCCATATCTAACCTATAACCACCAAAAAGAGTATCAAGAGACTACGTCCTCCATGCTTTCATGTATGTGCTTTGTCTTGTTTTCCCAGTTAAGATAGTCTTCCTGATGCTTAATTACATAGATTTTTACCAGATAAAGGAGATCTAAAGAGAAGCTATTGTGTGTGATTCTGTAGGTATTTACCATAAATATGCATATGTGTACA
Source organism: Indri indri (assembly GCA_004363605.1). Taxonomy (NCBI): domain Eukaryota; kingdom Metazoa; phylum Chordata; class Mammalia; order Primates; family Indriidae; genus Indri; species Indri indri. Next base: position 37,649 of record RJWJ010006092.1, read on the forward strand.
CAAATAATATGTAATTATACATATCTTGAGGATTCCAAATTTCCTCATTGTATCATATGCTTGGTTTAGTGCTGAGCATGCAAACATTTTACTGGTTTTCCACAACCTTCTTCTCAATGTATATATTTACCAGCTTATCATACTTCTTGAATTATATTTCTATTTCCTTTGTGGTCAATATGATTCTAATCTATTTTTAAAATCCCCTCAAGTCATTACAACCTCTAATGAAAAAGTATGTCATTGTCCCATTTTATTCTGAAGCAGATATGGCAGCAACAATTTTTCACTGTATTTCTAGAATTCTTCCAGAGCTGGAGTTTATGCTCACATCAGTTATACTTTGCATAGTTTCAGGGGCCTATTTACCTCAGAGTCATCATAGATTAGCATATAATTTATTGCCATAATTTGCAGACGGTGACTTACAGAATCATCACCTGTTGCTATGTTGCACAAAGGTGGCATATTGGCCCATGGGTGCTGCTAATAATCCAATTATCAAAAACCAAAAATGGCCAAACTTCTGCCCTCAAGTCTGATAAAATAATAAGAACCAATCTTATTTTTCTGAAGTAAACAACTAGACAACTGAACTGAATATATGCACCAATTGGTTTGCATTGGACAATGGATAGAACAAAACAATGAACCTTGACAGAAAGGAAACAAACAAGATCACCCCAATTTTCTGCTTAGTTGCAATTTCTGAATCATAGGTAGAGGAAGAAGAGCTCTAGTAGAGCCTCAGAGACTTTCTTATTTGAAGAGATGGAAACCAGAGATTGAGGAAGCAAAGGCTACACAACAGACTTCCAGGAAGTGGGGAGGTATGAAGAGAAAAGCTCCAGAAATATGCTTGGAGTAGCCTTTGCATTTTTGCTGAGAACTAATCAGTGCATGCATAGAGTTCAAATCCATGAGGCTGGCAGAGAATAATTTGAAATTTGCAATCCGAACAATTCTTAGACTTGACACAAAGTGGAAAGACATGTAATCTGGGCACTGAGAGTCCCTGGTGACAGCTCATGGGGCCCTGCCTTAGTGGCTGAGCTAAAGTACACCAGGAGTGAAGCCTTCTGTAGGCCAAACACAACAAAGCTTGAACAGAGTCCTTAAAGAGATCAAACTGATCGAAAGTAACTTAAACTGCCTGCCAGAAGAAAGTACAGCACTTTTTAAAGGAAAACAACAACAATGCAGCCACTCATAATTCCAGCACAAAAAAAATTAGTAGACGTGCCAAGAAGAAGAAAAATGTGAAGCACGATCCAGAATAAATGAAACAATAGAAACAAAATCAGAAATGAGAAGGATATTGAAACAAGAAAATAAGAATGTTATTAGAGATCATAAAACTACTTTTAACTATTTTGAAAGTGAATATAATAAAGTACTGAGGGATACATGCAAGAGCAAAATGCAAGAGTGTCTGTAGTATACTATGCTTCACATAAGAATGAATAGGATTTAAGAAAATATGTAGGTACGACCTTTTGTGCAAAAGGAAAACAGGAAAAACAATCCAAAACTAATGAGCTTGTTTACCTACAAAGAGTGGGTGACAATGGGATAGAAAGAATAGAGTAACCGCAACGTGATAGCAGAGAAGAGGAAAGACTGATACTTTGCTGAACATTTTTTGGGACTCTGACTCTTGGAGCTGTGCTAATGTTCCACATTCGCCCAAACAAATAAATAATTAAAATCAACTAGGATGTGAGGGAATGCAAAATGGAATGCAAAGGGTAACGGATGAATTTAACTATTACAAATGATAATTACGACCACACTGTACTGATAGAATTGGGGCAGACAAGAGCTAACCAAAGTAACTTAAGAAAACCCAACAACATTTGATTGTATCTGTAAGGCTAAAGACAAAAAGAACTATGCACAAATATTATATTATAGTTATAAATGTGTTTTCACAAGGGTATGAGTTTGCAAACATGAAATTACTTTATATGTATGCTAGGACTGAGCAAAATGTAAATATACGGTGGATAATGAGAGCCAGGTTTTCTGCTGTCAGAGGATGGAGTTACAAATAAGGGAAAGGGAAAGGCTATAATATATACTGCAGTGTTGGACTGGAATCAGAAGAATTGTATGAAATCATTGTTTTTTAGTATATATACAGATGGATAATTGTAGAAATAAATATAGATGTGTATGAATGTGTGAGTAAACATACATGTATTTCCTAGCTCCTCTAGCAAAAGGGCCTAGAAACAACAACATCCCAGTAACCACATTCTCCAATTAAAGGAACCAAGGCTCCTTGGAGAAATGTTTGACATCAGGGTTGGAAAGGAAAAATACAAGATAGGCTTGGGACATTTTCCTGTGCCAGAAAGAAAGGAAGTGCTCACAAAATAATGGAAAATTGTGGAAGGGACACAAAACTCAACTTAAAGGAACTCCCATAGCCAAATTTGGGAAAATTTGAATAATAAAATAATTAACGATAATGATAGATTATCATTTGCAGAAGATAAATATCCATGAGTCCATACTGACATAAATAAATAATTGACTAAATAAACCAAAGGAGGAGAAAGAGCAGCTCTTCCTTACAGTAAAATTTGATTGATTAAATGTAGCAGACACAAAGAAAATATAAAAATCACCATTTTGCAAATACCACAGTAATAATTATTGCAAGGAAAAACTTTTGAAGGATGCTGAAATTAGTGCTAAAGGTATGTCGAGAAACAAGATATTTACACAGTGTCAAGGTATCTCCCCACAAGATAATAATACAATGATAACTTTATAGTAGAGATGCCACCTTAACCAAGTGATCGAAGTTAACATCACTCGTTGTAAGATAAATCAACATCATGTAACTTCTTATGTGATGCACTGAGCTGAGCGTAACATCACTTCTGTGATATTCTTACCCAAAATGTATAACTTAAGTCTACTCATGAGAAAACATCAGACAAACTGAAATTGAGGAGGGACATTCTACAAAATAACTTCCATTATTCTTCAAAAGAATTTGAGAAAGACAGAGGAATTCTCAGAAGTCATGTTAGCTAAATTCTCAGGAGACATGTTAGCTAAATGCAATAGAGAACATGGATTATATCATGGACCAGAGATGGACATTTACAGGATAGGTGAAATAACACCCCAAAATTTGAACATTAAAAAAATACTACAAAATCACTCAGGGGTTAAAGAAATTATGATAAGGAAAATTAGAAAATAGTTTAAATTGAAAGAAAATTCAAAAACATTAATGAAACATGGGATACAGCTAATGCATTTCTTAAAGGCAAATTTTTAGACTTAACATATTGAAAAGAAAAGTCTAAAATCAATGATCTTAAAGTTCTTTCTTAAGAAGCTAAAGAAATGAAGAGAAAAGTAAACCCAAATTAAGTAAAAGGAAAACGAATGATAAAGATAACAGCATAAATAGTAAACAGCCAAAAGTAGAGATAATTTATAGAACCACAGTTTGTTCTTTGAAAAAAAAATTGAAACATGTCCAGCTAGATTTATCAAGCAAAATATAAATAAAATAGTGAATATAACTATAGAACCTACAGATATTAATATAATTATGAAAACTTTAGTACAATACATTTTTCAAACCAGATGATATGCCATATTCTTTGTAAAACTCTAATTATCAAAACTCAAAAAGGAATAGAAAAGATAATAACCTATATTTACTAAGGGAATTGAATTTTTATTTAAAAGTCTTTCCACAAAGATAATTCCAGGCTGCGTGATTTCTTTGGTTAACTCTATAAAAAATTTAAGGAAGTACAGACAGTCTCTGACTTACAATGGTTTGACTTACGATTTTCTGACTTGAGAGTTTCTGCTTTCATCTGTGTATGTTAATGCTGAATACCAATAGAACCATTATGTTTTTCACTTTTGGTATAGTATTCAATAAACTGCATGAGATATCCGCTTTATTATAAAGTCGGCTTTGTGTTAGATGATTTTGCCCACTGTTAGCTAACGTAAGTGTTCTGAGATCATATAAGGTAAGCTAGGTTAAGCTATGATGTTTGGTAGGTTAAATGCATTTTTAACTTATGATATTTTTAATTTAGGATGAGTTTATTAGAATGTAACCCCATCATAAGTTGAGAAACATCTGTAATAGTATCGATTTCGCACAAACTCTTTAAGAAATACAGAAGATAAAGGAACCCTTCCTGTCAGATTTTATGAGCCCGATATTACCCTGAATCCAAATCAAGACAAAGACATTATAACTAACAAAAAAACTACAGACTGATATTTCTCATAAATACAGAATCACAAGTCCTTAAAACATCATAACAAGTTGAATCTAGCAATACATAGAGTGGATAATAAACCAAGAGCAAGTAGAATTTCTAACAAGATTGCTAGGTTGATTTATTATTTGAAAAATCAGTTTAATTAATTAATCAATTTTATTCATGTGGGTGATTACAGCTGACAAAACTCATCAAACTGTGCATTTAGAATGGGAGCATTTATTTTATGTAAATTACAGTTCAACACAATTGATTTTTTAAAAACGTGTTTCCTGGGGTGATTGAAGTAGGGGAGAAACAAGGAAAAGTCATTGCTTGTGATAGAGTTACTAGGAGCCTGACTTTTTCAACAACCCAGCTTTTAAGCAGGCCTGATCCTTCCCTGGGGGATACCTCTGGCCCAGGTGTGGTACAAATGCTTCAGCCCCAGTCGGTCACTTCTGCTATCTTAGTGGTGGAAGTGGGTAGAGGGTATTGGAGAAAGCAAAGCTGTACAGGGCTCCAAATGTACTTAGTCTTTCCCAAGAATACTCACGAAGCCAGCAAAAAACAAACAAACAACTGCTGAATGAGTCCCAAGCAGTTCTCATACAATTTTGTGATTAACTAAATGGGACTTTCAACCAATAAAATCTGTTTGACATAGTTCTTCCCCTAATAGGATAAACTTTTGCTTTGTGGGCTAGGCCTGATATCACTTGATTTCTCTAGTTCTTTTTTTGGGGGGCGGGGGGGGGGCGCTTGTTTGCAGTACATTAGGAAAAATATAACTGGGCTATAGAGCTTCCAAAAGGAGGTCCTGGCAGCCTCATTCTTGTTTCGGTGCCATACCTATCGTTGGCACTGTTTTCTCATTAACACTTTCTTGATTGATTAATGTATGAAGGAAAAGCCTGATCTTTCTTGACTGTGCATTTCTATCATTGTATTTTACTGGAAATACAAACGTGAAATGACTCTATGGGCTGATAGAGTGTACACAACATTAAGAATCTCAAAATGTGCTTCATTTACCAATTTTGCCCCAGAGCAACTGTGCACCTTGATTAAATTACTATTACTACTACTATTTGAAGTTATTAATTTGCACTTCTAAGAAATGGATTCATACCGATTGTTCCATTTTGATCTCAAAGAGCTCCTGAATATGAGACAGGTTATTAAGGGAAGCTTCATGAAATGCTCAAAAGATAGTGAAACCAGATTCATATAGTCTTATTTTGAATCCTAATTTTTAAAATTGTTATTAATATTGTTTGACTATAAAATGTATCTCTTTAGAATCCTTGGAAAATGCACAGATTAATTACCTTTTTAAAGGAGTGAGTATAAATTATCTGTGCAATAATCACTCAGAGATGGACATTGTTAATTTTGGAGATTTGTTACTTTCTTTAAATGCCTTAAATATGAATATGAATATATAACAATAAATGTACAAATACATTTATTGCATATTGTATAATTATAGAAATGTGTATTATAATGTTATATATCATGTTCAATAAAGTCATGCTTATGCATAGTTTTAATTCTTGCTTTTAACAACCATTATTCAATGTATCCATTTTCCCATGTTGATAAATAATCTCTGAAAATATGCTTTTAGTGATTGCAGGATATCCCCTCATAAAAATTGCCATGCTTTTGGAGTATAATAAATTATATCTAATATTTTGCTACTACATCTACACTATTATGTTATTAACCTAGTAGTAAAGTTTTTATCTACACATTTGATTGTTTCCTCACTACAGAGTACAAGAGTTGTTTAGAACGTTTTATTATTTGCTATCATAGCACATTGCCAACTGATTTCCAAAATATTGTACTTATCTATGCTTCAAACAATTGTTTATAAATGTGATTATGTCATTGCAGGAATAGTATTTGCAAAGTCTAGCTCCCTGAAGCAGAGTGTTTAAAGGGAGAAACACATAAACACATTTCATTGACCCTGGGCACCATCCACCCTGACTGTTCCTCTGTTTCATTCTACCCTCAATGGCACAAAATACTGTCACTCAAAATGCATTTCTAAAAGGATGAGTGAAAAAAAATGTTCTTTAAAAAAGCATTGCAAATGAAGATGTGAATGAGGGTGAATATTTGTTACTATGCTTATAGGTCATTTGCATTTCTTCAGCTATATATTTTTATAAACTTTGCTCACTTTTTTTTAGGGTATTAGTTTTATCACCCAAGGGGTTAAAACTCTTTGTAGATTAATATTAATCATTCACTTAATAAAGTTTTGTGAATAACCTTTCCCAAATTGTCATTTTAACTTTTATAATTTTTGTTCACAAGTTACAACTGGGCTACTAAAATGGCAATCAAAGGAGCTGCAGCTTCTTTTCCGTCTAGGAGAAAGGGTGGAAACAATGTTCCAATTCTAGATCACTCTCGTCATTTTTATTTATTCTACATCTCCCAGCTATTTCTCTCTGAACAAGTGAAGTAAAAGCTGAGGCTCCAAATCCATTTCAAATTATATCAACCATCTTAAACAATTAAGGAAAAATATTCAGTGAAAGAAGGAGAAAATCATCAGAAAGGACAATGTTGGCCAGAAAAGACAAAAGGGAAAAAGAAATTGACAAAAAAGAAAGAAAACTCATAATATTTCCATCATGTGGGGGGCACAGTTAAGTCTGAAAATATGCAAGGGAGCTAGAATTTAATTCATATTTGGATGTTTATTGTGATAAGTAAATAATCTGATCCACTTCAGTCTGTTTAGTTTCTTGTAGTGTCTTTTCTGGTGTCTTCAATGCCTGTTCTTTAATATCTGAGTGATGAGAGATTCAGAATTACAGTGCTACCACTGGTGTTTGTTAATGAACCTTTAAATTGGCTATTACTGTTACAGCCTGTTTATGTTGGCTTGGACGTGGTGGTTCTTTTATTGAAATAGAGAACACAATTAATTTATTTCAGTCCTCTAACATGTTTGGGTGGAAACCAGTTAAAATGACTGACAGAAATAATGCCAGATTTTGGACTGGCAACAGGACAACTCTGCAAAACTCTCCAACCAGGAATCCCAGTTCTCAAGGGGCAAAAGAGGGAGAAGTGGCAGGAGGAGGAAGGAAAAGGGTTACGTTCATATCAATCCCAGATTACCAACACAGATTGACACCCCAATATGCCAATCTTTGATGTTATGGATTAATGATGTTTTTAAGAAATACATTTTATCACCTTTCGTTTACAAAATGCCATAGAATACCAACCAAGAACCAATTTTTCCATTTTTTTCATATAAAACACTCATGGTGCATAGCAACAGATACATCACAAACTTAAGCAGTGAGAAGCAAACATTCCACCTGGGTGAGAAGACAAAACAAAGTTGTATTTCCATGCCTGGAAGATTTTGAATTTGAGGTACTTTTTGGTAATTTTAATTTTCAAAAAATACTGTCAGTTTAGCCATTGATTTTTGTTTTTTTGCCACTGACTGTTAAATAAAATAGTGAAACAAAGTTGTTATTGACTTAGTTTACAAAAAGATAATAAATATGTCACAATTTTTTAATCATTTTGCCATTATTCTGAATGTTTGCTTTCAAAGATAAAACAGAAAACAGCTTTTTATGAAGAGTTCAAAATAAAAGAAAGTAAATCAAATTCTGGAAATTCTATATAAAAAAGATATTGTCTTATCTTCTGATATTCAACATGGAGAATTGAGAAAACAAATTCTTTAAGATTAATTTTATTTTTATTTTTGTATACATATCGTCACATGCTTATAATTATTTTACAGTTCAACCTCTTTGAAGCTGAATTGCTTTGGGAATTAAATTTTGACGTTCTGAATAGATGAGCAGGTACATTGATGATTCCATATAATACAAAGATACAAGTCGAAAAGTTAACAAAGTTGTTGCATGACAAGAAAATTATAATGCTGTGAATACTGTCCAGTCACTTTCAACCACCCAACAATATGGTGGCCTGAACAAAAGAAAGTTGGAGACAAACTAATGGTCACACTCGCGTAGACACTGTAAGGTAAATTCATTTGTAAAGCAAATGAAGTTGGTGGTACAAATGATAACAAAAATAAAATATTTGTATACCACTGATAAATTATAGATTCTTATATTTATACATATAAATATATATTTATATGTGTCTTTACATATATATATATATATATAAATCTTTATATAAAAAAATTTTATATTGCTTATACTCCCAGCTCCCAAAAACATTCTCTCAATATATTGGTGTATATTTTGTATATGTCTATATTTATTCATTCCTTGAATGTCTGCTAGGAGTGAAAGGACACATTGGAGAAGGAAACAAATAAAATTCTCTGACCCTAAAAAGCTTATATGGATAAGCCAAACAAAAACAATATACAGTATTTAGGTCATGATAAGTGCTAAGGAGTGAAATAAAGCTGGCAAGGGACATAGGAAACGTTGGGTATTCAATTTTAAATTGTGCTTCCAGAGAAAGTTTTACTGAAGTGAGAGTTGAGCAAACCCCTAAAGGAAGCAAGGGAGCAAAGCTTAGTGATGTCTGCTGGAAGAGTGTTCTAGGCAGAGGGAACAGTACTTCAGAGGACCTAAGATGAGAGCATGACCAGTGAGCTGAAACTGGACAAAGAAAAAGGAAGGCATTATCAAAATGTGTCCTGATTTTTCTTGTTATTTCTTCTCTGACCCATGGATTATTTGGAGGGCTTCGTTTAAGGTTGGAGTGTTTGGGGTTTACTTAGACATCTAATTGTTATTGATTTCCAATTTAATTGTATGTGGTTATACAACATAGCAAGCAAAAGAGTTGTTGTGTTAGTTTAAAAGAACTTTAACATGTGATATAGTTCTGATATGATTTCAATATTTTAAATTCATTGAGACTTATGGCTCCGAACATGAACTATCTTGGTGGATGTATCATGTACACTTGAAAAACATTGTTTTTGTTAAGTGTTGGGTGTAATGTTCTATCAGTGTCAGTCCGGACAAGGTGGTTGATAGCGTTGTTCAGATCATCTGTATCTTTACAGATTTTTTAAAAACTTAGTTTATTGTTTCTGAAAGAAGAAAATCTTTCTCTATTAAAATCTATTTTAATTTTGTAGTCATCTCTTTCTTTGCTTAATTCTTTCAATTTTTGCTTCACTTATTTTGAAGTTCTATTCTTAAACACACACACAATTATGAGTATGTCTTCCTACTGAAAGGAATTGTATTATTTTGAAAACTCTGTCTTTAGTAACATTTTGTCTTGAAGTTTATCTCTTATTAATATAGCCATTCCAATCTTCTTTTGGTTATTATTTACACAGTATAGATTTCTCATCTTCATTTACTTTGAATTCACTTGTTCCTTTAAGTTTAAAATATATCTCTTACTAACAACATAGAGTTGGGTCATGCTTCTTTGTCTTTCTATGTATTTTTACTTAAAGTACATCTCTAACAGGCAGCACATAGTGGGTTTTGATTCTATCTATTTGGCCAGAGTTTTTAAATTGGGTGTTTATTTTCTTAATCATTAATGTGATTATTGATATGATTTAATTTAGATCTACCATTTTATTGTATGTTTTCTATTTGTCCCCTTTATTGTTTTTGTTCCTCCTTTCCTCACTTTTTGGATTAATTGAATATTTCTAAAATTAAATTTTATTTTATCTATTAGCTCATTAGCTTTTTGTATTTCTTCTTACTCTAGAGATTACAATGCACATCCTTTTCTTTTGCATCCAATGCAGAGTTGATATTGCAGACTTCACATAAGTTATGGAGCAGTGCAACTCTGAATGCCCATTACCCAAGGTCCATCACTTATGCTAAAGTTTTTATAATATTACATCCACACCAGTTATAAATCCAATTATACAAATTATAATTTTTGCTTGAAATAAAATTTTATGTAATTAGAAAAGAGCAATAGTGTTTTTTATCTATCTGGATATTTACCATTTTCAATGCTTTTCATCTCTTCCTGAGGATACAATTTATTATCTACTATCATTTCCCTTCAGCCTGAATAAACTAATTTAGCTTCTTTAATGTATATTAAGATGCCAGTCTGTCATTAATTATTATTCATGTATTTTGAATTTCTCTTATTGGCTGCAGTCAGAATTATTATAGCTTTTTGATGATGAGTTGACCTTTTTGTTATTATAAAATATCTCTCTTTATCCCTGGAATTTTTTTCTTATTCTGGAGTCTACCTGGTCTGATTTAATATGACCACTCCAGGTTTCTTTTGAGTAGCATTTTCATAGTATAACTTTTTCCATTCTTTAATTTTTAACTTACGTCTTTATACTTAAAAGTGGGTTTCTTGTAGACAGCATATATATATATATATAGGTCTTTGTTTCCATCCAATCTGACAATCTTTACTTTTATTAGAGTGTTTGGAGCAATGCTATCCAATAAAGATGTGAACCACAAATATAAGTCACATGTAATTTTTAAAAATTTCTGTAGAGACACAACAAATTGAGTGAAACATTATTTCAATACATTATTTTATTCATATAAACATATCTAAAATAACATTGAAACATGAAGTTAATGGGGAAAATATTAATATGTTAATAAGATATTTAACAATATTTTAATTCATACTCTCTTTGAAATCCAGTAGGTGTTTTACATTTATGTCACATCTCAATTTGGCCTAGCTACAAATCATCATGCACCTAATAGCCAAATGTGACTATAGTATTAGACAGCACATTGTATCCAGTGTGGAAATCAATAATGTTAAGGCTAAATTTATCATCTATTTCATATTTTTATACCTTTGATATCAACTAATTTCTACCTGAAAATTTTTCCTTTAGCATTTCTTTCAGTGCAGGTCTTCTTCAATTCCTCACAATTTTTGTCTGTTTGAAAAAGTTTTTATTTTGCCTTCAGTTTTGAAAGATATTGTCATGGGCATAGCATTCTTTCTTTTAGCATCTAAAAATGTTATTCCAATGTCTTCTGGTTTACGCAGTTTCTGACAAGAAGTCTGCTTTAATTTTGCTCTATGTTTCTCTCTTTGGCATGTGTATCTTTTTTTTCCTCTGGATCCTTTTGAAATTTACTCATTATTACTGATTTTCACTGATTTTGTTAGCCTTAGTATTGCTTTCTATATTATTATTATGTTTACTGTTTTTCAAATTTATTAGATCTGCGTGTCTATTATAGCCATGAAATTTATAAACTTTTTACCATTATTTTATCACATTTTTTTCTGCCTCATTCACTTTCTTCTCTTCTGGACCTCCAATTACAAATCTGTTAGAATGCTTGATAATGTCATTTTTTTTTTTTTTGTCTTGTTACCCCTTATGTAGTTGTCCCATAGTTCTTTTGATATTCTGCTCCATCCTTTTCATTTCAGTTTTGGAAGTTTCTATTGACATATGCTCATGCTCACTAAATCTTTCCTCTCTGTATCTTGTCTATCTAACCAAAGGTATTCTTCACTTCTATTATAGTGTTTTGATTTCTAATATTTTCTTCCGATTCTTTCTTAGAATGTCCATTTCTCTGCTTATATTATCCATCTCATGTATGTTGGTCATTTTTCCATTAGATTCTTTAGCATATTAATTATAGTTGTTTTAAATTTTTGGTCTGGTAATTCCATTGTTTCTGCCATATCTGGGTCTCCTTCTGATGCTTTTGTTGTGTCTTCAAACTATGTTTTTTGGTTTTTAGTATGCCTTATAATTTTTTGTTGAAAGCCATACATGAAGTACCGAGTAAAATCAACTGTATAAATAAGACCTTTAGTGTGTGGTTTTATACTTATCTGGCTAGAAGTTAGACTGGTTTTATTATCTGCTGTAGATACAGCGATTAGAGGCTAGAATTGTCTTTGATATCCTTATTTTTGTCTCTCATCTTGCCTTTGGGTTTCACTGGGGAGTCCTTAAAATAGAATGGGAGCCTTGTATTCCTTTTAGCTGTAATCCACTGTTATTATGCAGGAGACTTGTTGATATGTCACCAAAGTATGGGGGTAGGGAAATTATAATTCTGATTTTATGATTATGTCTTAGTCATTTAGTGAGCCTGTATCCCTGGCTTCTAAGCTGCCCCCTCCTCTTAGGCAAAACCACATAGCTAGGAGATTCTAGACTTGGGTATTTCTCTTCTCCCATGTCAAAGGCTGGAGAGAGCTGGAATTAGATATTTCTCTTTCTCTAAATTGATTAGGCTCTGGTGAAAATAAATTGGTTGGTTCTGTTACTACAGTTTATTTTGAGGATTGTTCTTTGTTTTTTTGTTTGCTTGTTTGTTTTTTGTTTTCTGTTTTTTTTGAGACAGAGTCTCACTCTTTGCCCTGGCTAGAGTGCCCTGGCGTCAGCTTAGCTCAAGCGACCTCGAACTCCTGGGCTCAAGCAATCCTACTGCCTCAGCCTCCTGAGTAGTTGGGACTACAGGCATGTGCCACCATGCCCGGCTAATTTTTTCTATATATTTTTAGTTGTCCAGCTAATTTCTTTCTATTTTTTTTTAGTAGAGATGGTGTCTCACTCTTGCTCAGGCTGGTCTCGAACTCCTGAGCTCAAATGATCCACGTGCCTCGGCCTCTCAAAGAGGATTGTCCTTTGTTGAAAAGAATAGAATGCTGTGGACTTATTTCTAAATGCTTACTTTCCCCTTTTACTGTTGGAAGAATGAGGGAATTTTATTCCAATTTTCATCCTGAGAACCTGGTGGGACTACTAAAGGTAAAACACTCATAAATGTGGGAGACCCTGTAAGACTGGGATGCTCATGCAGTTTCTAACTCTCAAGCTAGTCCTTGCTGAGCTTCTGACAATTTATCAATTAAAATTTAAGTATTCCTACCAGAACTGGCTGTTGTGGTGGGCTTCTGCTCTTAAGCTTCTGTTCCCAGAAAGCTGATTCTGTTTTTTTGTTTTTTTCTTGAATTTTTTTTATTTCTTTTCTTTATTTTCTTTATTTTTTTTTTATTTCAGCATATTACAGGGGTACAAATGTTAAGGTTACATATACTGCTTTTGCCCCACCTGAGACAGAGCTTCAAGCGTGTCCATCCCCCCGACGGTGCCCATCACACCCATTAGGTATGAATAAACCCATCCCCTCCTCCTCCCTCCCACCTGCCCGACACCCGATGAGTGTTACTACTATATGTGCACATACGTGTTGATCAGTTGATTCTTAGTATATAACTGTCTCTCCAGTTTTTGAGTTGCCCTGTTGTTTATCCTATGACCTCAGTTCTCTGATGAATCTAAAAAGATTGTTGATTTCTAGTTTGTTCACTATTTTTCTTTTGGGAAGTATAAGGATAAAGCGACAACTTCCAAGCTCTCTGCATGTTGAACGGAAGACTGGAAGTAATCCTAGTTTTTTAAGTGCTTTGTATGTTAATTCCTTTATGTTACTTATTTCTACATGTGTTTCTGTTGAATTATTTTTCTCATAATGAAAGTTTATATTTTTCTGCTTCCTTGATTGACTAGTAATTTTTTACTGAATGCTGGACACTGTTAATTTCTTATAGTTCAGTGAAGGTTTTTATTGTATTTTTTTAAAGATCCCTATACTTTGATCTGGCAATTAAGTTACATGTGCATGGTATTGGTCCTTTCAAGTCTTCTTTTTGTTTTTCGTTTTTCTTGGGCAAATTTAATTCTTTTTATTAATTAATTAAATTTATTTTTAAAATAAACTTCATTGTGTATATTTGAGGTATACAACATGATGTTATGGGATACAGGCAGATTGTAAAAAGGTTATAGTAAAATAAATTAACATATCCATCATCTCACATAGTTATCCATGTTTTGTCTTTGTTTTTGTAAAAAGAACACCTAAAATCTACTCATTTAGCGTGAATTCCATCTACAGGAAAATTTTATTGCCTATTGTTCTCATCTTGTAGTTTATATCTCTAGGCTTTTTCATCTTACATATATGCTACATATATGCCATATATCCTCTGGCCTGCATCTCTCCATTTCCTACCCCAATGTTTAGTTCTCTATCTCTGCATATTTGAATTTTTTTATTCCACATATAAGTGATATCATGTAATATTTCTCTTTCTTTGTCTGGCTTATTTCACTTAGCATAATGTCCTCCAGGTTCATCTAAGTTGTGTCAAATGGTGAGATTTATCCATTTTTAGAGCTGAATAATATTCCATTGTATCAATGTACCACAGTTTCTTTATCCATTTTTTCCCTGATGGATACTTGGGTTGTTTCCATATTTTGGCTACCGTGAATGGTGTTGCAATGGACATGGGAATGCAGATATCTTTTTAGGCATTGATTTCATTTATTTTGGCTATATGCCCAGAAGTGGGATTGCTGAGTCATATAGTAGTTATATTTTTAATTTCTTTAGTAAACCCCATACTGTTTTCCATAATGGCTGTACCAAATTTCATTCCCTCCAACAGTGAAGTAGAGTTCCCTTTTTTCCACATCCTTAACAATATTTGTTATCTTCTGACTTTTTGATAATAGCCATCCTAACGGGTGCGAGGTGGTACTTCATAGTGGTTTTGATTTACATTTCCCTGGTGATTAATAATGTTGCGCAGCTTTCAAGTCTTCTTTTTAACCTTTGTTAATGTGTTTGGAGGAATCCTGATTTTAAAGCTAATTCACCTTTACTACTAAGGCCTAATTGCTCTGAGTACTGTACCCAATTCCCCATTTATTAGGTCTGCTCTTCAGAATACAAATTATTTCCATCCCTATATGTGAATTCCAAAATTTTTCACCCTCTGTCTTTCCCACTGTTCTTTCTCCAACTTTGTGACATTTTATTCAACATTTGTACAGATCAGTATTCAGTTAAGACCAGTTTTTGACTCTTCTGGAGTTCTCTGGGCTTTTCCATTGTGCAGCTCCCTCTACTCTTATATTTGTGCCACAAGTTCTCACCACCACAGCTTTCCAGAGCTTTGATCTGTCTCCTCAATCCTGTGAGATTACCTGGCTCTGAGTTTCCTCCCCTGTCCTGTGCCTTCAATCATTACACTGGGGTAATGGCAATAGGAAAATGTTATTTGGAAACTAGATTGTCTCATAATTGTTCATAATTAACAAAGATCATTCCTGATTCTGAACCATCTATATTCATTGATAAAATATCAATAATGTCTGTTTTTAGTAATGAAATTATCAAAATAATTACCCAATATTCATCTATTTTATGATCTATACACAGTAGAAGAGCTACAGAGTAAGCTGTCAATCAGCAATTAGAAAATTTCTCCTTATTTTTCTTACAAGCTGAAAAATCCTAGAAATATACTTGCCTTTGTTTTCTTTTTAAAATATAAACTTATCTATTGCCCATTTGAAGATATGTTTTTTTGTTTAAGAGAATTTGTGAATATGCATAATCTTACCAAATCATTTGTTTTCCTTGAAAACAAACCAAAGGTGCTACCTATTTGTTAGGCTTCACTGTTCAATGCTATGAGGAAAAACATAAGAGAAAAAGCATCTAAACTATCCCATTTTCTATCAGTTATTCCACACAAGAAAACTATACAATTAGAGTGGAATTTCATAATTACTTTTTATTCCAAGTTCGAAAATGCATATATAATTAAAGTTCAGAATATTTCAGGATCTCTTTTTTCTACTTATTATCTAGTAGTATATAAAAAATACTAAGGAGAGGCATCATTAGATCAGCACACCTCACCTTCCCAATCTAATAGCTACGTATGTCAAGGTTCACATCATCCAAAATGAAGTTTATTACATTAGCACACTACTTAAAATTGGCAAAATGTCTTCTTCAATATTGGTAGTTCAATAATGAGAGCTAATTTTTTAATGATTGATACGTGGCCCTAAGTTGTTGGAATGGAGATGGGCAAATTTCCATCATGAACCCACAAAACTTCCTGGAGTGAAAAGTCTAACCAAGTCCAGTTTACCTAGGATGCTTTAGTTGTGGACTTGAATGTTTATGCAGAAAGTTCAGCATCAAAGGGAAGCAATAAAGCTAGTGAAAGAAAATTTACTAAAGGTAAAAAGACATAGTATCAGTGACTCAAAGTATCAGGTCAGCATAGTGTGAAACAGTCATTTTTTACTTATGATAAAGGGGACCGAAACTTATTCCAACTGATCTCTCCTCGGAGTAGAATTCCACCACGGAGAGGAGCTTTGTGAGGAAATCCAAAGAGCTGTAACACTGCATGCCAGATCTAAGGTCAGATTCAGTGTCTCACTCTCAGCTATGCTGTCACTGGGGCTGGGTACTGGGAGGAGTGGAAGGACAAATAATTGTCCTTTTAGTTTAAAGATTCATTGTAGATTTGCACAAAGTATCTGTGATAACGTATAGATAAGAAATTCAGCCCCAGGTAGATCAGATACAACCTGAAATAAGCATTCTTCTATGCTGGGTTCTTTGTGTCCTTCAGTGTCAAGAGTAACTTCCTTTTTTCAAGCTCCGTTTTTACATACTAGGTCCACAGAAAATAAAATAAATCTAATAAAACAATTTACCAGTTGCCATTCATTAATGTCTGTTTAGTTAAGCAGGATTATCATATCGCATGTTTCTATTTTCCTAGATATTCTGTCCTTACCACAAGCTACATCATTTTTACTCATTTCTATTGTCGCAAGCATTAGGTAGGCAAATTGACATTTCTAGTGTAATGAGAGAGAAATAGAGACACAAGAAATATATGCAATTAACCAGGCTTCATAGTCATAGCTACCAAATCCGTATTCCTAGTTTATTTTTCACCTGTTTGCACTATCTCTTTGAATATAAAATAGAGACACGAAAATGAAAGATGACACATATGTATTAATTACCAAATGTAGAGACAGTAGACTTATGAGAGGTTAAGACTGCCTCCTCCCCTCATCCCTCTTTAGTAGATGGAGTTCCTATGTATTAATAGAAGGCATAAGTTTTTTATATTATTCTAAATGTCTAATTCTTTAATTCATGAGAGAGACAGGTTTGGCATTGAGAGTAATAGCAACATTTTTTCTAACATCCAATATCATTTCTCATCAATTACCTTAGTAAAGTTTGCTTTGCAACTGTATTCCTTTCACTTTCTAAATATCACCGGCAATCTGTAATACAATTCCTGGACCTTGGTTCAAAGCTTGACAGAAATCTACTCATGAAAACCTTTTCTCTATAATGTATAACATGTGGATTTCTTGGCTTGCAAAGAGACCTTAAGAAGGCATGATTTTTTAATAATACACCATGAAGAAAATGTTTCTGAAAGTATGTTTTAAGATAAAAATAATCTAATTATGTAATTATGGATAGAGAAAGAGCTCTATGTGGATGGCCTAGATCTTACTATGATAATATGATTTTCATGGAATTGGCACAGTTTACCAACTGAGACCACAAATATTAGATTGCTCATCATAAGTGAGCTTTCTGTAAGATTTTTACTGTGAACAGCCAGTGATTGAATCAATACCAATTAAGCTTGAAATCAAACATGGCTGTGCTTCCGACACTAAGGGCAATTTGAAGAAAGATCAGATTTGATTCATATGTAAAACACTGCCCAATATCCTAAAGCTACTTATTGGTCCATTTTTCTTCTTTGGTAGCAAGGATGGGATCATATTTTGCCAATGTGAGAAGTTGCTCAATCTCATGAGTTGAGAGATTTGATCCAAATCCAGAAGATATTTTAGTCTCTTATATTGTTTACACTTAGCAAAGCACAATTTCCAGGTTCTACAAAAAATACGGACTTGAAATACTTTCTAAACAAATTAACAAACACATAAATGTTCAAAAGACTTCTAGGACAAAAAAAAAGACCTATAAATCTCTTTCTGTTGCACGAAGTATACTTAACTTTGACATTTAAGGATCTAGTTTCCCTTAATAAATGCCGGATTTAAAGATCATAGGGAAAAATGTATTGGAAAAAAAGTTTGAGGTTTTATTTAACCATATTATTTATAAAATAATTCATGAAGACATGACTTCAAAACATGGCTGTGTCATCTTTTTCTAATTCATGTAAAACAAATGGCAGTGCTTTAAATATGTGTCTGTCTTTCATAATATTATGCATGTTTTCCCTCCCCATAAAACCTCAACTCATGTATAACAGTATTTTTAACTAATGAAATTGCAGTCATCCAAAGAAATTTAGACAAGTATAAACTAACTGAGTGGATACATTTTTTCATTTGACATTACTTCAAAATTAAGGTTAGCAAAATACGACCTGGCACTAATTTTTCTAGGCTTAGGCTGTTTCAACCTGTGTTTGTAAGGAATGAGAAATGAATGAGGAATTTCTTCTCTCTTCTCTTTCAAAGATTTGCAATTGAATAGTGGCTAAAAAAGAATCAGTCATCTGAGACTATTTTGAAAATTATCAATCTTTTTAGTGAAAAGTGATGTCTCTGAGTGTTTATCTCTTTGGAATGTATGTATCTAGCACATATATATAGACCCGAGAAGCCTACTGTGGGTGTAGAACCAATTTTAGAACTTGTTTTTTGAAATATAAGATTCTAGTGAAGAAACTCATATGAAAATAAACAGATGGTAGGCAAAAGAACATGTGGCCCATAATTTTAAAAATTGGGAAAAAAATGATTTTTCTTTATTCATATTTGAATAGCAACCATAAATGAGGACAATTTGAAGCTTTTCTTTCCTTTTTGATTAAAAGTAAAATGTTTGTTTGGCTGAAGTAATAAGAATATAAACTTTCTCTATAAGGAAGTTACAGAGAATAGCTCCTTAGTATATTAAAATTTTGTTTTCAACCTTGTTTTTTGCAATATAACAAAAAATGTTTATGGTTAATAAAATAGGATTTATAATAACAGTGGTATCACATGTCTAAAGTGAACCATAGCAGTAACAGACACAGCACTAACCCTTGTCCTTTCTCATACACTTATTTTACTCCATACCATCCCAATAAATATTCCTCCTTGCAATTTCACTTTCCTTTAGCTATTGTTTTCTACAGATCATTTCCAGGGAGCTATACAGCCATTTTTCCCTGTTGATTGGAAGAACAGACATAACGTTTTCCCACTGTTTTTGAAAATTTGCTTTGTAAAACTTCTCTTGTGACTAAATATACAAAGCAGTGTATGCCATTAGCCTGTTAAAATATATAAATGCTTTAAAACTTGAGTGATATTTGAAATGAATAATTTTATGAATTCCCTAGGTATTGGAGAAAAATAAGGTGAAGGATTGGCATACCAAATTTATATCAGAACACCAATGAAAACCACTCATTTTTCTCAAAACTACTGTCCTCCTTCTCCATGACCAAGGTAAGATATTTGGCCTGTTGTTAGTTCAGTTCTGTTTTCAGTTTTAGCAATGTCTTAATTGGAAAATGGCAAAACAATGTTGTCATGCAAGACTTCCAGGAGTACATCTGTTTCTAATGTACAGTGCATAATTTAATGATGAGACACTTCAGTGGTCTACCCACTGCAAATCTCAGTTGTTAAATATGTCTGAAGCAAGGCATCTTTAAATAGTAGGCACTTTTTTGGTACATTAATTTCCTCACACTCAGAAGCAGAAAATGTGATTCTAGCTGTCACTTTGTGTAAAGCTCTGTTTACTTTAAAATGCTATTTACAGCCTAAATGTCTTGTTCAGACTGATTAACTATAGTGGAATTTAAAACTTTTATAAAACCTATTTATTATGGTTAATGGTTTAGAATTTTTTTTCTCTCCCTTCAGACTATGGTTTAGGAAATCTATCTAATTGGCATTAAAATGCAGGGCTCTCAAGGCAAATCTTGAAAAAGATAAACCAGCAGTACTCCAGAAGAGATTAAAATTTTAAATGTAAGCC
This sequence comes from Indri indri, assembly GCA_004363605.1. Lineage (NCBI taxonomy): Eukaryota > Metazoa > Chordata > Mammalia > Primates > Indriidae > Indri > Indri indri. Next base: position 57,759 of record RJWJ010006092.1, read on the forward strand.
ACAACTTGGGGTAGTGTTGGAACTATAATCGCAGGCTGTAAACATTTTTTTTTTTTCCTATAAGAGATTAGGAATGAAGAGTCAAAGCCAGAACAACCATCCACATGCCACAATGAGAAAGCGGTTACCGAACATTGTCTTCATCTATGATTCAACTTGGCTAACCACATGCTTGCTAACTAGCTTGCTATCCAACATCGTTTACAGTGCAGAGCATCTTAATTATTCGTGTTTAAATGTGGTTGTCCTATTTACAGCTAGTCTAACCAGTATTCCAAAGAGACAACAAACGTTGAATGACAGTCCCATATTTTACTGGGAGAGTAAGGGAAAAAATTCCCACTAAGAAAATACAAGTAGAAGAACTTTTATTAAAATTGTTAAAATATGGTTATAGCCCCCATTTCAGCTACAGGGAGATAGCACCTTGAAATAATCAACTTCACCCTTCATTTAGAATATCAAATAACTCCTGAATTTAAAGTTTAACATTATCCTGTTCAAAGTTGAAAAAAAATATTCCCCGGTGAGATCTTGTTCTTTTTGCATTCGGTAATTGTGGGATAAATAGGACTCTCATCATAATGCAAAGAGTTTGAAGAGAGCTTTAAAATTAAGTTAATAATTTTATATAGCCGTGACATAATTTTACAAGAAAAGTGTTAGAACTTCTAATCCTTGAGTCATTGAAGACTGCTGCAATTGGAGGTTTGTCAAGAAAAATTATGGAGATAATGGATGAAGTGATTTCAAAATTTTATTTTGTCATTACTTTTCTAATTCAGTCTCTAACTCCTATTTTTAAGAGCATCATAAAAATATCTTCCATATATTATTGCATCTCAAATGCCTGCAACAAATATTTTTTCTGTAGTCGGATCTTCTCCAACAACTTAATTTTCTCCTGATCTCCTTTTTCTGACACCCAACCACTGTGCATACGGGAAATACAGGCAAATTTTAATAAATACCTAAATTCTTACTTTAGAAACTTAATTTTGTTGGAAAAACATATAACAAGTTTTTCTGTGAAATTTAAGGATTTTTTTAATATATCTTCTTATTTCAATGACTGCTATAAAGATGACTACATGAAAAAGGACACAACTATTGACTTCTGATTGGGCTTTTATTAAAACTAAAATTCAATTAAATAGATAATGGTTGGTTACCTGCTATGTGTTGGGCACTTTTATAAGTATTTTGAATAAATAAGTGAAGAAACAGATACAAAAATTTCTCACCTATATTCAAGTGGGGAGACCGAAAGTAAATAATCAACATGATAACGACACTGTAGAGTAGGCAAGAAAATGAAAAGTGCTATGTACAAAAATGAAAAAACAGAGAATGGGAGCTCCAGAGGCGGGGCTTGGAAAAGCAGGGCGCAGTGTGCTGTGTAAAATAGAGTGGGCTGGAGAGACTTTACAGAGAAAGTGAAATTTAAGCAAAGACTTGAGAGAGATTTTGAAGTCATCCAAATGAGTATATTTGAGGAAAGAACTTTCTGGGTGGAGGGAATAGCTAAAGCAATAGACAGAAGAAAGAAGAAGAAAAAAAAGTGACAAGGAAGTCGGGGCATTCTGGAGACGGCTGAGCGAGTGAAAGACAAGTCGAAGAGGTCGGAGTGTTCACGGTGGGGTTTGCAGGGTGTACCACGTACTTTAAGCATATTTATGGACTCTTTCTTTCTCTCTGAGTAAGATGGGGAGCCATATCAGCGTGCAGAGTGGAGGAGTGCTATAACGTGACTCACATTTTCAAAAGCACACTTAGGCTATTACGGTGAGAAGAGGCTGCTGGTTAACAAGTGTAGAACCAGAGACACTAAGTTGAGGGATATGACAGTCACCAAGGTGAGAAATAATTGTGGCTGAAATGATAGTCATGGAGGTAGTGAGAAATACATCCAGGACATATTTTAAAGGCAGACCCAATAGAATTTTTTCATGGATTCGATGTGGGGGATGAAATGACTACAAGGGTTTTGAATTGAACGATCCAAATGTATTATAGTTGCCATCAACTGAGTGGGAGAAGGCTGTGGGTAGCCCAGTTTCGAGGGCACACATAAGGCCATCAGATTAAGGAAGAGGGAGTGATCAACCCTATCAAGTGAACCCAAAACTCATTGAGTCTAGTAATGTAAAGGTTATGGGTAACCTCAGAAATAAATTTTTTTGGTGGAGTAGTGAAGAAAAAAGCTCAAATAGAGTAGATTTCAGAGACTACAGGAAAAGAGAAATTGGACATACTACATATAGATATCTCCTCTGAAGAGTGTACTGCAAAGGGGAGCAAAGAAATGTAATGGTAGCTGCCAGGGGAAATGTGGGTAAGAGAAATTCCAGTTTTGTATAAGAGCAATAATAGCATGAAAATAATAGAGTAGAGGGGACAATTTATGAACAAATGTCTCCGAGTAGACGTAAGGTGGTTGGTATCTAATGTACAAGTCGAGGAACTGCATTTAGTTAAGAGAATGGTTGGAAGAACACACAGCTGCCGGCTGCAGTAGGTGGGAATATGGTGGTAGAAGCCTATAGAAATTCTCTTTGAATTGCTTTAAATGCTGTGAGCTAAGAGCAAGGGTGAAAAAGGAGGTTTTGAGACAAGAGGATGAGGTATTAAATAGTTTTGGGAGAAAATATGAGAATAAATGAACTACGGATGTGTCTTATAAGTGCCTGACAGCCTGGAACACTATTGAAAAAGTCGCCACTAATTTAAGAAAATCTATCCTTAAGATCAGAGAGCTGTAAGAAGCCTAACTCTACTATAGTGTTAGAGTCTGCATTCTTTTTTATTTCTGTTTTGTTATAGAAAACTTCAAACATAAAAAGTAGAAGAAACAGTATAATGAACGTTTATGTATCTATTGCTCAGCTTCAATAATTATCAATTCAAGGCCATTCGTGGTACATCATATAACTATACTGAGAGTATACTCTTCTTCTTTGCATTGAATATTTTAGAATAATATATATAATCTTATATCCTCATATGACTTTCTTTCACATGCAAATATTTCACTATGTATCTCTAGATGACAGGCACTCATTTTTATAAATATGTCACTATCACACCTAAAATATAATAACAGTAATTCTTTATCATCAAATATCCACTCATTATTTACAGTCTAATAATTTGTTTTCTTCATTTGGGATCCAATTCAGATCACAACTTTGCAGTTGGATGATTTGTTTTTAATCTATCTTTAATTCTATAGTTTTCCATCCATTTCATTATATTTCTTTGCAATTTTTTTTTTGTCGTTGTTGTTATTACTGTTAAAGAAACTGGATTGCTCATCTTACAAAGTTTACCACGCTCTGGATTCAGCTGATTGCATATGTGTGGTGGGTTTAATATGTTCTTCTGTCCCCTTTATTTCTTATAAATAAATAATTAGATCTTGTGGTTTGATCATATTTTGGCTTGATTGATCAAATTTGTTTTCATAGGTGTATCATATAATCAAACCATGAGTTACATAGTATTAACTGTCTCTCTCTGTTATGTTTTCAGCAATTTATGATAATTGCCTGTATCCATTAATGTAATAGAAGTTATAAAATCTTACATTTCTACTGTTTCTACTTCATTTACTATCTGAAATAACTCCATAGAGTAAAATGGCACTTTATAAACTAGTTTCTTACCCTGAAGTATAGTCCACATACGAAAAGTTGAAAAAAAAAAATCTTGATTGCTTTCCACTATATGGAAGTTTTCAAAATAATGAGGTGGTTCCCTAGCATCCTCATAGGTCACCTACCAATGTTTACTTTGGCATTATTATCAACTCATGGATGTAAACATGCGAGATGCATCTTGAACCATTGTATTATTTTTAATGATTCTCAAATTTCCCCTTTGACTAGTGCAAGGCTATTCAAATTGTTTCTGAATCTTTTTGACCTATGTGACTTATGTTTTTACTGAATCAGATAATAGTTTTCAAACTCTGGAAGAATAATTTCTCAAACTTTTCTGCTATTCACTAAGTAATGGCTGCAAACATGGCACACTTTTAAATTTAATCCATGGTTAACATTTTTCTATTGCTTCTCTAGTTTAGCCTAGAGGTATGTCAGCTACAGCCAGTGGGTTGATCTCCTGGTTTTGGAAATTCAGTGCTATGGAAACATAGTCACACCTATTCATTTATGTATTGTCTATGACAGCTTTTACACAACAGCAAAACAGTAGTTGCAACAAAGAACAACCATATAGACAGTAAGCCTTAAATATTTACTATCTGTTTCTTTACAGAAAAAGTTTGCTGACCCATGATCTAAGCAATCAACATAATAAATCATGCCCTTATTTTAGTGTTTGCCAATTGCTGTGATGTAAACACTCCCATTATGCCAATTTCAAGCCACTAACAATAGCACCGAAGGCAGAGTTGGGAAGAAATGCATATAACACATCGTTATATATTAGTTTCACTATATAGATACAAATGGTATAAACAACTTCAAGAGCATAGATAACAACACAATGTAGTGAAACTCTCAGAAAGTGATTACTTTTAAGAATGTATTCTTTTTATTTTTAAGGTTTACTTATAGTTTTATACAACTGAATGCTTAATATTAATAACAGCTGCATTGTACAACCTGCTCACAAGAGTATGGAGAATTTAACATTCCGTTCTCACAAGTTTGTGCAAGCTGGCTTCAGCACATCACTTCTTATATCCCACTAACCATCTCTATGGTTGAAGCATATCAGTTTTGATTTTGAGCTCTTTAGTAGAGACATAACCACTATCCTATTGGTAGTATATTTTATTGGCTGGCAAGTTAGCAATCAATGAATAGCCTCAAGTATTAAGCCTTACATAGAAGGACTTTAAGACCCCAACACCTGAGTATGATTATATTTTAAGACTATACAGTCATAAAGGTGCCTTTTATAGAAGAAGAAGGATTTGGTTAAATCTAAAGAGTCTTCGGGAATTGTGAACACTATTTGCAAAGGAGGCATTGGTGAATTTGAGAAAAACAACATGTATTTGATTTTGAAAATGCTGTTTTTACCAGCTGGTTACCATATGCATTTTACTGTAGTCCAATCATAAGTGTTTTCCTAGGCTCAGAGTGGAGGCTATTGGGTGCGAGTGTGATATTCCCACCTTCAGTCCAAATGATAAACATTAACGATTTCTCAAAGCATTTATACCTTCAGAGGTTGTCCACAGCCTCACCATCTTTCTCAACATGGAGCTCCAAGCAAATCACTAGCAATTGATTATAATTGAATATGAGATTAAACCCTCGAGCCAATTCTGGTTTAATGTCTCAAAGATTTTTGCATATATATTTTTTTCAGATTTTCAATGTGCTTCAGACCTTCCAAAGAATTTTGTGTGCTTGCAGAATAACTCTTGAAATACCTTCAGTTTTTCTTGGATAAATAGAATAATACTCAGTTCCTGAATTTAAACACCAGGCAGGTACAGACTGTGAGAAAAGTAACCAGTACACCTAACATTATGGAAATGCAGAGTATCATTGAAGCTCGCAGAGGGGCATATCACTCAAATTTATCATAGGTTTGATTTATGGGAGGTGTCCTTGAGTCTACCCAAATATTCTCCTGCTTGTTTAATAGCACTCAAACTACGATTTTGGCTGAAAGAATTTAAAAGTTCCTTCCCCAGCTATATTGCTACTAAATTCACCAGACAAGATGTGAAAAACCTTTCCACATCATGGTTTGTGATCCGGGAAAATCAAAGGGCAGCACATTCATTCTGAAGTCCTGACAAAGTGGTCTTCTTTGATCAAAAAAGTAAGCCAGACACTAAAATATTGTCACAGAAGAACTTAAGGCAGGGAGATACTCAAATCCTCCCAGAGTCTGGCATTCAGTCCAGCACCTGAAAAGAAATTATTCAAATACAAAGGAATTACCATGTGAATGGTGTTTCCGCACAATTTCTGCATATGCTGCCTTGCATTTTTATCAAGACGACAAACATAAACCAGCGTGAGAAAGCAGGTGCCTTTTTCCTTCATATCTTTTGAACATCAGTATTTCCCAGCAGTTAACTGCATGTGATAATGGCCAGAGCATAGAAACGTTTTGATTTGGATCCAAACTCTTCACCCAGAAGCAGCTTTTTGTTGTATATTTTAAGCTTGGAGCTTTTGATCCAGATTCATTAGATGGCAGATCATTTAAATAAGAAGGCAAGGAAGCTGATTGAGGGGAAACTTCATAAGATGTTGGAGTCT
>RJWJ010006093.1:0-64411 GCA_004363605.1 Indri indri
ATAAGGGCCAGGCGTGGTGGCTCACGCCTGTAATCCTAGCACTCTGGGAGGCAGAGGCGCATGGATCATTTGAGCTCAGAAGTTCGAGACCAGCCTGAGCAAGAGTGAGACCCCATCTCTACTAAAAAAAATAGAAAGAAATTAGCTGGACAACTAAAAATATATATATAAAAGATTAGCCGGGCATGGTGGCGCATGCCTATAGTCCCAGCTACTCGGGAGGCTGAGTCAGTAGGATTGCTTGAGCCTGGGAGTTTGAGGTTGCTGTGAGCAACCATGGCACTCTAGCCCGGAGTGAGACTTCTGCCTCAAAAAAAAAAACCCACAATGAGATATCACTTTACATCGACTATGGATGGCAATAATCAAAAATTCAGATGATATCAAGTGTTGACAACAATGTATAGAAATTAGGATCTTCATACATTGCTGATGGGAATATAATATGCAAAACAGTCTAAAAGTTCTTGAAACAGTTAAACAGTTTACAACTCAACAATTCTACTCTTTCTACTCTTAAGTATATACTCAAGAGAAATAAAAATATATCCACACAAAAATTTGTCCATGAATGTTTATAGCAGCACTATTCATAATAACCAAAAATGTAAACAACCCAAATGTCCATCAAGTGATGAACGGAATAATAAAATGTGGTATTTGCATAAAATGGCTTATTCAGTAATGAATGAAGTACTGATATATGTTACAACACAGATGAACCTTGAAAACATTATGTTAATTGAAACAATGCCAGTCATTAATGACCATACACTGTATGATATCGTTTATATGAAATGTCTAGAATAGGTAAACCTATAGCAATAGGAAGATTAGTAGTTTCCCAAGACTTGAGTTGAGGGGCACGGGGAAATAGGGAGTGACTCCTAATGGGTGCTGGCTTTCCTTCTGGGGTCATAAAGTCACAGAAAATAAATCAGTAGTTGAGGGAAATGGTGGGGGGGTTATTGTGGTAAAATACACATAATATAAATTTACCATCTTAACCTATTTTTTTTTTTTTTTAGAGATGGGGGTGTCGCTATGTTGCCCAGGCTGGAGTGCAGTACCTATTCACAGGCACAATTATTGTGCACTACAGCCTCAAACTCCTGGCCTCAAGTGATTCTCCTGCCTTAGCCTCCCAAGTAGCCAGGACTACAGGCGTGCCACTGCACCCAGCTCTGCCATTTTTAAGTGTTCAATTCCGTGATATTAAGTATATTCACACTGTCAAACAACCATCACCACTATCCATCTCTAGAATTCTTTTCATTTTGCAAAACTGAAACTCTACACCCACTAAACAATAACTCCCTATTCCTCCCTCCACCAACCCCTGGCAACCACCATTCAACTTTCTTCTCTTTGATTTTGACTATTCAAAGTACTTCATGTAAATGGAATCACACAGTATTTGTCTTTTTGTGGCTGGCTAATTTCACTTAGCATAATGTCCTCAAGGTTCATCTATGTTTTGTAGCTTAAGTCTGAATTTCCTTCCTTTTTAAGGCTGAATAACATTTTGTGTATGTATATGCCACATTTTGCTTATCCATTTATCTGTTGGTGGGCATTTGGGTTGCTTCTACCTTCTGGCTATTGTAAATAATGCTGCCATGAATGTGAGTGTACAAATAGCTCTTCGAGACGCTGCATTCAATACTTTTGGGTCTATACTCAGAAGTGGAATTGTTAGATTATGTGTTTAATTTTTTGAGGAACCACCATGTTTATGTTTTGAGGAACCACACTGTTTTCTACAGTGCTATATCATTTTACATTCCTACCAAAAGAGCACAGGGGTTCCAATTTCTTCACATTCTCACCAACGCTAGTTATTTTCTGTTGTTTTCATAGTAGCCATCCTACTGGGTATGAGGTGGACAACAGCGGATTTTTAAAGTAGTGATACTATTCTGTAAGATGTTGGATACATGACATTACACATTTGTCAAAACCTACAGAACTTAATAGCACAAAGAATGAATCTTACTATATGCAATTTTTAAAAAATCCTCAGGAGGTCAGAGGATCCCAGGAAAGATTGCAGACTGTGATAAGAGAATCTATTTTACAAAAGTATGAAACAAACTCACTGAAAGGGATGGGAGGAAAGGTAAGTTCCTAAGTAACTGTGGAAATGAGTCTAAAAGCAAATCAAAAAGGAACTGCACATAATCACTGTAGTCTAGTTGATAAAGCTCTTTCCTATAGGAACATGAGTTAACAACTCTGATACTGCTATACATATATACTGAAAATGAACAACTAAGCAAATGGATGGTGGCTAGAGAATATTGTTGGAGTAGGAATTTACAGATAAACAAGGAGGAAGGCTAGAAGGATATATGTGGTAATATATTAAACATGGAGACATTAGTAAGAACTCAGGTTTAATTTAATATAGATATAGATGGTTACATACAGAAATATTCATAAATATGTATACAGATGGTCCCCAACTTACAATGGTTCAACTCACAATTTTTCAACTTAACTTCATAGTAAGTCAAGGAGCATCTTTTAAACAGGTTAGTATACAAACATATAGTTTTTTGTTAAGCTAAGAGGGCCTAAGAGAAATAACACTACAGTAGTAACAAGGACACCTAGCACCCAGATCTTGGTTTCCAAGACCATTATCCAATAAAATAAACCAGGGCTCTTTAGAGAAATGGCTTATTCTAGGACTGGGGCAGGAAATACACAAGATGAGACTGGAGCATCTCATAGTACCAGAAAGTAAAGAAATGCTTTAAAAAAACAAAACCTCACTGATGGCAGTGTGTTAAAAGTGCACAAGGGCCAACTGAAAGAGCTCAAATGGCCAAAGCTGAAACAATCTGAGCAATGAAACTAATGAAGCAGCATCGGATTATAACCCAAAGTACAAAATAAGTATCCTTGAGTTCATACTGATATAAACAAATGACTGAATAAATCAATAAATGAGGGAGAGGAGACAAGTCTCCTGTGCAGAAGAATTCCAAATAAATTATGTGGATAACTCCATCTTCAAGGAGGGGAACACGACTACCCTCCTTCAGTGTGGGATGCACACAGTGACTTCCTTCCAGAGAGTACACTATGGAAAGAGGAGGAATAAAGAATACAACTGAAAAATCTGACAAACACTACTTTAGCCGGGTGACCAAGATCAATATCAATAGTCATAAATCCTGTTGATAATATATACCCTTGAAATGATGTGATGAAAATGGCACATGGTCTTCCTCCCCAAAACCCATAACCCCAGTCTGATCATGAGAAAAACACTGTACACATTCAAGGAGGGGCATCATACAATATACCTGATCAGTACTCCTTAAAACCTCAAGGTCATCAAAAACAAGGAAAGTTTGAGAAAATGGCACTGCCAAGAGCCTAAGGAGACACAACAACTAAATGTAATATGGAGGACTGGCGTGGTGGCTCACGCTTGTAATCCTAGCACTCTGGGAGGCCAAGGCGAGGGGATTGTTTGAGCTCAGGAGTTTGAGACCAGCCTGAGCAAGAGTGAGACCTCATTTCTACCAAAAATAGAAAAAATTAACCAGGTGTGGGGGCACACACCTGTAGTCCCAGCTACTCAGGAGGCTGAGGCAGGAGGATCATTTGAGCCCCGGAGTTTGAAGCTGCAGTGAGCTACGATGATACGATGATGCCACTGCACTCTACTTAAGGCGACAGAGTGAGACTCTGTCTCCAAAAAAGAAGGTAATATGGAACAGAAAAGGGGCATTAGGTAATAACTAAGAAAATCTGAATAAACTTTGACCTTCGGTTAATAATAATATATCGATATTGGGTCATTAATTACAACAAATGTACCATACTAATGTAAAATATTAATAATAGGAGAAAAGTGGGGTGGGGGTAACATGGGAACTCTATTAACTCTGCACGATCTGCTCAATTCCTATGTAAATCTAAAACTATTCTAAAAAATACAGTGTATCAGTTTAAAAAAAAAAAAAAAAGCAAGTACCAGTAACCCCAGGCTAATGGCCTCTTACTCTCTGTATACAAATTTATAGCTTGGTACTGTATCAAGGTGACTAAGGGACCCAGGTTAAATACAGGAGATCTTTCTTGTTTCTAACACCCAGGGAAACTTTGTATTCACAAAATAAACTTCTGGACTTTTGTTTCAGGATTCTTTCCTCAGTCCCTGAAGTGCCTTCTCATCTGTCTCAGGTCAGGTCAAGTCCACCATACGATGCCCATCAATTCTGGATACTTGCTCAAAACACCCATTCGTTCTGGCAGGTGATGGCATAATGTGGCAAGCAAGAAGTGGCCCATAGATTCCAGCTAAGACATACAAGCCCTTTACCAACAGGCCTCTTAAAATGATGGTGGGCTATGTGAGGACCCTGAACACCTCATCTCCTCTTAAAATGTCTGCTCTGTCACCTATATTAGTCTTTTCTTAACTCCCATATTATTATCCAACTATCCACATACATGTTTTCTCTCTACAAAGCCATCACTAACTCCTTGGAGACAGAGACCATATATTCTATGCTTTGGAGAACCTCGTACCTATTCCCCTTCTCTCTTTCTAGTAGAATCCTAATTTTGTTCAGGCAGCAACGCACCCAGCTCTAGACAGTGAGACCGAAGAGGAAGTTTCTTGTGGGGTTCTAGGAAAGCTTTTGCATTCCTGATAAAGAGGCGGACATAGCTGATATTGTTCTCCCTCCCCCTACCTTTTTTCTCTTTTTTTTTTTTTTTTACCTTAAATACGGACATGATGGTAAGAGCTGCAATCACCACCTTGCAAAACTGAGGGAAAGTCTGAAACAACTGCACAAATGCTGACTCTGACAGTGCTGTACTCATGAATCAATGCCAGTGATGGCCTACCTCCAAATTTTTTGTTATGTAAGACAAACTACCAATATTTGTATTAGCACCTATTACAAAAAAAAGAAAGAAAGAAAAAGAAAAATCAAGTTGTGGCTCTCAACACCACAAAGAGCAACAGTACATGTGACCTCAATATCTTAACTTGTTTTTTACTTCAGAAAGACTGTGCATAACTTCTAGGCTTCCACAATAGGATTGGAAAAAAAAGAAGGGAATCTGAATACCCCCAGGGTGAACTAACAAGCAAAATCCCTAAGAGGTATCAAAAACATCAAATAGCCCCAACTCTAAACATACTGGTACGGCATATCAGAGCTCAGTATGCCCTAACTTTGATAGACATCTTTTCAGGGTCCTGAGATCACAAAATATTTAAGGAAAGCCTCTCACATGAAAGACAGAAACCAAAACCAACAAAGAAAAAAAGCAACTTAGAGGTTATAGATACTATGCAAGGGTAAGAAAACTAAACTTAACAAAACAAAAACTTTTCTTTTTTTATCTTTGACAAGCAAAAACTGTATATATTTATGTTGTACATCTACTCTCAGTAATTTTCAAACATACAATATATTAACTGTCATCACCATAATGTACAATAGATCTTGAACTTATTCTTCCCACATAACTGAAATTTTGTGTCCTTTGACAAACATCTCCCCACTCCCTTCACCCCCTAGCCCCTGGGAACCACCATTTTACTCTCTGTTTCTACAAATTTAACTTTTCTTTACTCCATATTATATTAAGTGAGATCATGTGATATTCATCTTTCTGTGCCTGGCTAATTTCACTTAACATGATTTCACAAAGACACGATTTTTCTTTTTAAAGGCTGAATAGTATTCCATTGTGTGTATATACCGTATTTTATGTATTCATCCATTGATGGACATTTGGCTTAATTCCTTAGTCCATTTGTACTGCTATAACAAAATACCTGAGACTGGGTAATTTATAAAGAACAGAAATTTATTTGCCTTAGTTATGGAGACTGAGAAGTCCAAAATCAAGTTGCCAGGAGAACTGATGTCTAGTGAGGCTGCTCTCTGCTTCCAAGATGGCACCCTGCTGTTGTGTCCTCACATGGCAAAAGAGCAAAAAGGGATAGAAGGGGCAAACCCTCTCCCTCAAGCCCTTTTATAAGGGCTCTAATCCCATCCATGAAGTCAGAGCCCTCATGACCTAATGACTTCCTAAAGCCGCCACCTCTTAATACAGATTGAGCATTCCAAATCTAAAAATCTGAAATGCTCCAAAATACAAAAATTTTTGAGAATCAACATAATGCTCAAAGGAGGATTTCGGATTTTCAGACTTGGGATGCTCAACCCAAAAGTATAATGCAAATATTCCAAAATCCAGACAAATCTGAAATCTGAAACATTTCCAGTCCAAAACATTTCAGATAAAGGATACTCAACTTGTACCATTACACTGGGGACTAAATTTCAACATGAATTTTGGAGGGAACACAAATATTCAAACCACAGCAGTTCCAAATCTTAGCTATTGGAAGTAATATTGCAATGAAAGTGGGAGTGTAGTTATCTCTTCAATATAATGATTTAATATCCTTTGGATATATGCTCAGCAGTGGGATTGCTAAATCACATGACAGTTCTATTTTTAATTTTTTGAGGAAACTCCATGCTGTTTTCCATAATGACTGTACTATATTAATTTACATTCTCACCAACAGTGTACACGAGTTCCCTTTTCTTCACATTCTCACCAACATTTATCCTTCATCTTTTTTACAACAGCCATTCTAACAAGTAAGAGGTGATACATCACTATGGTTTTAATTTGCATTTCCCTGATGATTAGTGATGTTGACCATTTTTTCATATACTTGTTGGCTGTTTGTGTGTTCTTTTGAGAAATGTATAGTCGGGTAATCGGGTCCTTTGCCCATTTTACAATCAGGTTGTTTTCTTCCAATTGAGTTGTATGAACTCTTTATATATTTCAGGTATTAACCCTTTATCAGATATATAGTTTGCAAATACAGTAGTCCCCCCTAACCTGTGGGGATACATTCCAAGACCCCCAGCACATGCCTAAAACCTCGGATAGTACCGAACCCTATACAGGTACATACTATGTTTTTTCCTATACATACCTAGGACAAAGTTTAATTTCTAAATTAGGCACAGTAAGAGATTAAAAATAATAAAATAGAACAATTATAACAATAATAAACAGTAATAAAATTTATGTGAACGTCTACTTCTGGAATTTTCCATTTAATATTTTTGGATTGTAGTTGACCACAGAAAGTAAAACCAAAAATAAGGGAGCACTACTTGACAGTCTCCCATTCCATAAGTTGTCTCTTCAGTCTTGTTGATTGTTTCCTTTGCTATACAAAAGCTTTTTCATTTGATATAATCCCATCTGCCTATTCTGTTTTTGTTGCCTGTGCTTTGGTGGTCATATCTTTGCCCAGACCAAAGTCATGGAACTTTTCCCCTGTTTATAACATAGTTTGGATGTCTGTCCCCTGCCAATCTCATGTAACACAGTTTGGATGTCTGCTCCCTCCAAATCTCATGTTGAAACTTGATCCCCAATATTGGAGGTGGGAGGTGTTTGGGTCATGGGAGCAAATCCCTCATGAATAAGTATTCATGGTAGCCTCCCCCTACCTTACCCCAGGTAATGAGTGAGTTCTCACTCTGATAGTTCACATGAGAGCTAGCTGTTTAAAAGAGTCTGGCTCCTCTCCTCTCTCTCTTGCTCCTTCTCTTGCCATGTGACATACCTTCTTCTCTTTCACCTTCCACCTTGACTGGAAGCTCCCTAAAGCCCTCACAAGAAGCAGATGCTGGCACCATGCTTCTTGTATAGCCTGCAGAACTGTGAGAGCCAAATAAACCTCTTTTCTTTATCAATCACCCAGCCTCAGGTATTCCTTTATAGAAACATAAAACAGACAAATACAGTTTTCTTCTAGAATTTTTACAGTTTCAGGTCTTATGTTTAAGTCTTTAATCCATTTTAAATTGATTTTTGTCCATGGTGTGTTTTTTAATATTTTCAATCGATGGTTGGTTGAATCCATAGATGCTGAACTTGCTGATAGAGACGGCCTACTACATTAAGTCACAGATAAGGGAGGAAAAGAACAGTATAAATGAATTGCAGTAATAATATATATTTAAAAATAGAACTGAATTTAGAATCAATAATATATCCTTTAAGGAACCAACATCCTTCAAATATTATTGCAGGGCTGATAAAATTGATATAACTTCCATCTTCTAAAACCCAGAGGTATTCCTCTACTGCCACCAAAGGATTCAGACACAAGAATCCTTCTACTAACACAAACTAAGATTTCCTTTTGTGGATTTTTAAGAGTCTGAAAATTGAGTTAATTACATACTAATGCATAACTACATACATATACACACACCCCAGAATGAATCAAGAATTCAGCCAGACCAACCTCTTTGCCTAGTCCCAATCTACCCTTCCCTTGATCACTACTTTCAGGCATCCTACACTTAAATTCAAGTCAAACCTAACCACCATATTCATGTCAGTCCAGCAAACATTTATTAAAGACCCTACCAGTGTCAGACTCTATGCTAGGCAGTGTGGTGATAACTGAGGATACAGCAATGAATCAGACAATGAGTAGCAATGAATAACACATGATCTCTGCCCTTTAGGAACTTCTCAGAAATCCCCACATGCATAACCCTCCTTATTCCAAAACCTAAGTCAAATAATACAGCCTTCCTAAAGCTTTCCCTACAATGTCTAGAGTAAAATATAATTTTTCACAGCTCTGAAGTCCATGTATTACTTTCTACTTGTTTTAGGGTTACTTCTGAAGTATTACTTCCCTACCTGAGCTACTTGAGACTCATGCTGACATCTAATTGATTCTTTTGGTATGCCCCACAGTGCCTAGGCCATAATGGCATAAAATAAACATCTGTGGAATGAACAAGCATCAATCTTTCTTTTTATATCTTTTTGGTTTGTCAGATACATGTGGCCTGAACTGAAATATAGAACAGCGTTTTCATTCTATAAAACCTTTCTATAAACTTTCCTACCAGTTTTTAATAAGCTATATGATTATGTTCCCCCAAACAGAATTTTTTTTAGCTATTGAGCTGAAAATTTTAATTGAAGATTATTAAATAACACTTGCTGGTGTACACAGAAGGTACTCAGTAATTATAAACCATAACTCTTCTCTTACCGTATATTCTGTCTACAAACAGGCTGATAAATAGGAAAAATAGAGTAGGATTTTTTTTTTTTTTAAGTTTCCAGCCAAACTCATATTTTATAGCTTGGGAAAAGGAGAGAGAGTATTTTAAGAAAAAGGCAGGGAAGGGGAGTGGAAACGAATGGAGTAGGAGTAGCAATGCAAAGATCTTGACTAGAGGCAGCTCTCCAGCCTCCATCTCATCAAGTCAATATGGAATGGTGACATAAAGAGGCGTCTTGATAACTCTCGCCCTCCCTAGCAATTAGCAATAACATCTGTAATACAATGTTGAACATGACAGTTTCTTCCAACAAAAGGGGATGTAAGATATAATATTCATACCATGACAATTTTCCTAAGATTTGAATGTACAAGAAATAACTATAAGGTGGTAGTCCCATAAGAAAGATAATATACAGAATGTGTAGTCTGGAGAGAGGAGGTTGACAGGAACTGGTCAATAGAGGACATTCTGGACACTGGTATCAATGTAGGCAAGTATTTTGGAGTTCGAAAAGTGTTATAACCTCAAAGTGGTTCTGCATTTTGTCAGCACAGGGCCAATATTATAAACCCTCATAAATCTCACCAAATATAACACAGTGCTTCCTGTATAATAAACACGCAATAATTACTGTATTTTTTTAAACAAAACTGAATTCCCACAGCAGTTTTGTGGCCTTTGGAAAAGTAACACAGTTCACATTAAAGTTTTGTCAACCTCCTCTAAACAAGTACCCTCTAAAAAAATGTGAAGTAAAACCAAAGTCACTATCACAGATATGATCTAACCAGTAGACTACAATGG
Source organism: Indri indri (assembly GCA_004363605.1). Classification (NCBI taxonomy): domain Eukaryota; kingdom Metazoa; phylum Chordata; class Mammalia; order Primates; family Indriidae; genus Indri; species Indri indri. The sequence goes on from RJWJ010006093.1 coordinate 9,918, forward strand.
AACCCAATGCCTTTGTTCCAGATAAGTCTATCAACGTGGCCTAAGATTTCACCAATTATTTTGGCAGTCACATCCAGGCTATCAAGCAAGTAAATTCACAAGAACTGCCTTTAAGGTCATTTCTCCTCAACCTGCAAAAATGTTTAAAACCCAAGTACTAAAATTTCTAACTTTATCATTTTTGTTTCAGCTTGTTTAGACTTTCCTGAACTGTTATCTAGATCGCCTAATCTGTAATCACCTACAAAGGCCTCCAGAAACCTGAAGACTTCCTCCAGGATACACATACTAAATCAGTAATCAATACTCTGGGTAATGCTATTAATTCAACTGGGCAAAAGATGCATGATCACCTACAGGCATTGTTTTGGTTAGTGAAAACAAAACCAAGATTAATCTAGGCCCTACACTCAAGGACAGTCCAGTATACGTACAATGTTAAGTGTAAGGGCTATACAAAGTGTTAAAAGGACAAAGATAACAAAGTATTAAAGGGTTAACACTGAAGGTGTTGCATAAAGAATCCACCTAATCTACCACTCAACCCACATTTTTCAATTTCTTCCAAAAGACATCGTAAGCTTTGTCAAATGCCTTTGCCTAATAATATGATGAAAATAACAAACAGCTTTTAAATTATCCACTCTAAAAACTAAGAGCCAAAGATTACACGGACCAGGAAACTAAGGCATAAAAAAAGGTTTATGTGTCCCTATAAATTAAGTCAGATATTTGAATCTGTCTTCTAACTCCCAGAATAGTGTCGCATTTCCCTTGGTAGCAAATTTTTCAGTAAATCACATGCGATGTGCTCAGCCATATTTTTTTTAATATCCATACACATACAACCCATACACAGGTTTTTGTTTTTTTTTTTCTGAACTGGGTCCTCAAAAAGCTAAAAAGCTATCTCTTAATAAGTAAAACTTACTGACTAATCACAGGATTTCTTCAATCTCTAATTTTCTTATTTGTAAAAAGAGCTAATAATTACAAAATCTGTCCTTTGAGAAATCATTAATTCATATTTGGCTCTCTTTCTGATCCAACTGTCTTACAATGTAATAAAGAAATCCAGCCTGAGCACTAGGGAGACCCGTCTCTACAAAAAAATAGAAAAATTGTTAGGGCATGGTGGCATGCGCCTATAGTCCCAGCTACTTGGGAGGCTGAGGCAGAAGGATAGCTTGAGGTCATGAGTTTGAGGTTGCAGTGAGCTAGGATGCCAGTGCACTCTAGCCCCAACAATAGAGCGAGACCTTGTCTCAAGAAAAACAAAAAAAGAGAAATCAATAAGCAATGTCTAAGATCCTACCATATAATTACCTTGCAGCCTGAAGAAATGAAGACAATGTCATCTCTCTTTGGTATTACCCAAAACACAGAATGCAGAACTGTGACTCTAGAATATATTCACCTTACTTAAATATTGGGAACACTGGAAATCCCTTTAAGCACAGCTCAAATTCATTATCAATTAATTCATATCCCCTCACAACTGCACAACAAAAGTCTGACACAACCCACTTAGCCTACCACTATCAGTTCCATCCCCCAATGTCATATTAGAGTAGTTCTACTGAATTCTTTTATTCTCAAATTTAACATAAGACTTAAAAAGCATTAAAATAGCAATAAAAATTCCAACAATTGTTATAAGAAACAGATATAAGTCTGAGTGCTTAACTACATATCATCATATTTTGTAATAACATATTCTCAACAATTACACCTTTGGGACAGTAATGTGATCCTAAACATGAAATATGAGAACTGATTTCTAAAATAAAAATTTCAACAGAATTTTCCCAATCTCAAATACCTCAATGGCAAGAGCACAGTATAGGTATTTATATTATATTACAATCCACTTCAAGTACAATATTCTTATTCAAAACTGAAAACAGTAAAAACAGGCAGTCTAATCAAATTTTTCCAAGGTTTCTTCCAGTCCCAACGATAGTCCTCTACACCAAATTCTACTTATCTAAGGTTTAGACATCAAGCTGATATTAGTTGATTCTACATTATTTAGTTTCTAACAAATGGTTCCCTCAAACCCTCAAACCACTAAAAATCTTAAAATATCGAGATATATTAAATGTTAAGAGAAAAATTAAAAATCTTTTCTCAGAATTTCCAAAGGATATAAAACAATTTTTTATTAGAATAGAAATTCCCATCTCTTCTACAGTTTACCTTTTTAAACTGCTGAGAAACTATTTAAATGCTGAAAATAAATAACCAAATTACAAGAGGCAGAGGAAGACTGGAATAGTTTCTGAATGTAGTACTATATTCTTAAATTTTTTTAAAAAAACTTTAAAAATCACATTTTAATCGTCACTAAAATATTTTCTATAGTGTGACACAACGTGATTTTTTTAAAATCTAAATTAAGAGTAAAATCTAAACAATATTCCTCCACTGTTCTCCTATGTATACTTTTTAAAAGTATTCTGCTTACATTTTAGCTACGTCCGAAACATGGGTCATTTAAGCAGGTAAAATTAAATATTGTGTAACTATAAAAATGGAAAATAAAACTACACCAATTTCCTTTCAGTGATAACACACTACAATGAATTATAGAGTGTACAAACCCAATAATGCCTGAGAACCTAATCAATGTAAAAGGGTTAAATTTTACGTAATTCATTTGCTATATAATCCTCCTCAATATAAGAACAATTAATGCTATCTAAGAAACGGAATGGAGAGGCTTCTAAGGTATTTTCTCTTGGGTGGTGTGTTTACAGACGGATAAGCACTTGTCCAGAATGTCGCAAGAGAGATTCCCGGACTGACTAAGGAGGTGTACCTCTAGATGAACTCTAAAGTCTTTCGGTTCTAAGATTCCCAATCTGTGAATAAGGTATAAAAATTAAGAACATTTTGCCCTTCAATTAACCAATCTGCTTTCACTTCCACTCGAATCATTCACATACATCCTCAAAAGTTATTTCTCCCTTTTCTCCGCAGTGATTTCACGAGATTCTCACAAACAAAAGGCACGGAAAATATGCACAGGTGGAATAAAAAGGGGAGTGGCTCAGGCCCGGCTGCTCTCGGGACAGCGCCCCCACGCCCCCTGTTACCACCGCGCACCTGAGAAATCACTGCCCTCCACACCTCACCCTTCCGTATCTGCATCAGGAGGTAATTCTCCGACCTATTACACTCCACTTGCACCTTGCCCAGACTCTGGGCATTGTCTAGAGCCTCCGGCGCCAAAGAAAGGCAAGGAGGCAAGGAAAGGAAAGAGAAAGAGTGAGAATAAAGAACGGAAGGGGCAGTAAAGCAATCGGAAAATCGTACGCTCCTTTGGCAAAATTATTACAGCTTTCCCATCGATCAATTTAATTCAGGTCCCAAAAGCCAACCCACCAGCCCAAAGGCTGCAGCTGGGGGTGGCCAAGCCGGAGTCCCCCGAAGGTCTGCCCGTCCCGAGCACAGGCAGGGAGAGGGAAATGGGCGTGTGGGCTGGGCCTGGCTGGCCAGAGGCCGGGCTCCGAACAAAGCCGCCCGGCTCCCCCTACCTGGGGCGAAGGCGGCGGGTGGCGCCTCCCGGCTCCCAGCGCCGCCTCGGCCCGGCGACGCCCTAGCCTAGCCGACCCGCGCCCGGACGCGGGGGGCACAGCCGGCCCCTCCTCGTCCGCAAACAGCGCCCCTTCGGGACAATGGGCCCCCTCCCCCGCCTCGGGGCGGGGAGATACAAAGGGAGAGAAGCGCGGCCCGGCGTGAAGCCAGGCGTCCAGAAAGTGAAGGCGGAGGAGGGAGAAGGAACGCGAAAGGATTGTGACGGACGCGGGCGCCTGCAGGTCGCTCCCCCGGCTGTCCAAGACGCTACCCGAGCCCCACCGCGGCGACCGAGGCGGGAGCGCGGACAAGCGGCCCCCTCGCCGAGGAGGGAAGAGGGTCTCCACACAAAGAGGGGACAGCCACCCTCCGCCAGCGCTGGGGCGAAAACGGCCCAACGCGCTCCAGCCACCGATAGTCAGCTGCGCCCGCCCAGCCCGCGCCTCTCAGGGGCCGGGGTTCGCGCGGGGCGCCCCACTCACCCACAGCTCCGTGCCCCAGCTCATGGCGGAACTTGAGGAGACTCGGGCCGTCTGGCTGCCCTGCTGTCCGTCCGTCCGTCGGCACCGCCGTCAGTCTGTCCGACCTCGCACTGGCTGGCCAGCGGGCTCGCGGCTCAGCAACTCTGCCTCGAAAGGTGCCGCCACCGCCAGGGTCCCCAGTGAGTGAGAAAGACTCGACTGGAGAAGGCGCCGCTGCCGCCGCGTCCCCGCCTCCCGGAGCCGGGAGGGAGGGGGCCGGGGCTGAGGGGAGGCGGTACGGGGAGAGGGGAGGGGGCGGGACGCGGTGCACCCTGGGATCGGGGCGGACCCGCACTCTCCTGGCCGCGGCCGGCAGGGTGCCCTAGCGAGTGGGTATCCCACACCCACTGGCCCCCTCTCACGGGCCGGGTTTCCTCCCTTGTCCCTCTGGGCTTTGACGGCCCCACTGCCGCCGCCACTCGGATCCCTATCTCCAAGATGGAAAGAGAGAGAAGACGCCCACTGCCCCTATAAATATATCTCACCCTTTCTCTGTCCGGAGCCCTCTTACATGAGGCAACTCCAGTTACCCGCCTTTCCTTCCTCCTTCCTCCTCCACTCGGGAGAAACTCTGACAAGGAAACCTCATCCAAATCCTTGGGTTTAAATTGAGGAGAGCTGTGTTTTATTAATTTTTAAAAATCTGGTTGCTTAAGGTGAGCTCTCATTTCGAGCCTGACACTTCCACATTACAATTCCTGGGAATCACTAAAATGTGTACAGGTTGAACATCAAGTGTGAATGCAACGTGCCCGCGATTCTATAAATTCTGTCAGGGAATCATAAAAAAGATAGATCTTCCAATAATCATTTGGGGATGTTGCCATGGCACGTGATGGAAGACGTGGACAAATGTGAGCCGAGCTGTCACCTGCAGGTGACAAGAACGAAGCTTGCCCCATTTCTGGAATGGGCACCTCGTGGGTAGGGGTTGGATGGGAACCAGATGCCTCCCTGGTAGTGCAAACAGCCTATTCGGAACGTCAGATATCTTTCACGTCAGAGTACCCTGGAGGCAGGTTCATCACTTCCTTTTTCCTCCATGGAGTTACTTCCCGGCCTATCTCCACAGTTAGGCTGTCGCCAATTTTGGCTAATGCTACTAGGTATCAAACATGCTTAGCAACTCCCTAACACATGCTTTAGTATTAATTGCTTGTCTCCAAAAACACACACGCAGTTCAAGCCAGTCAACTAGTAGAGTGCTCCTCAGTGTGTCATGGATGTCTGAAGTTCTTCCAACAAGTGCTGTGTCAGCATTTGAAACTCCTCCCCCACACGGCCTGCACAGGTGCCCCAACTTCTTCCGCTTCAATCCTTGTCCTTGCCCAGCTGCGCTCTCTTTTGGGGTTGAGGCAAATAGCATGGGCTTTCCTGACAGTCCGGCCACCACTGTTGCTAAAGTCTCTGCTGCCCTTCTCTGAAGCCAGTTCGACACATAAATACCCTCTCCCAAGTGGGGTATAGCGAATTTAAATGCTTAGGTGTACCATGCAGTGAAAAGGCTGTGAAGCATTGGCTGAACAACACTTTCTAGTATTTTTCAATACTGCCTCTATTTGAAATTGAATTCCTTCAAGGTTATTTCTGTCACCTAACATTACCACCTCTCCTCTCCCTTCCTCTTACTCCCTGAATGTGAGGAATTTAGCAATTACAAGTAGCATTAATTAGTAATATTAATAGAAAATATATTTATTAAATGTCTCATTATTTAGAACCATTCCGATACTAAGATTTATTGTATCTATGTATTGTCATACAAATTAAGACCTGTGGAGCATAATTTAAAACTAAATTACATACTTTCTCTTTTGAAAGCAAAATAATCTACTGTGCACATTAAAGATTATCCCCAACCATACTGTTTACATAATTCCCCAGTAGAACATGAACTCTTATCTCCTAGATGAGCATTTTTCTTCTTCTGAAGTTTCTGAACAGAACTCCACACTTAAAACAATTCATGTCTCTTCAAAAAGCTAGATTTGGGGGCATCAAGTTTAATATTCAAATTTAGATAAATTATCCTCCATTATTATAAAATTTTAAATATAATTCGTATGACCAACTTAAATTGATAATCTCTTTTAAAGAATTATTTATAATTTATAAAATTCTTTCCTGATATTAAAATCCACTATGTACTTCAAAGTCTTTAAGCAAAAGTGATTCAAAAGTGAAAACTATGATAAAAATAAATCCGATTTCAAAGTATCCCTTTTTATAACAAATCTTCTCTAAAATAGCATATAGGCATTTTAGCCAACAAACATCCAGAGATGTTTTACACACACATATATAGTCATATACACATATGACCGTTATCATCATGGCAATTTATAAGGCTGTTCATGATTTTTCCCATAATCAGAATCATTTTGGTATTAAATTATTTTTGTATATCATTTATTCTCTATGGACCCATGACAAGGCATTTTTTAAGCAATTCAAACACATCATTTTTATCTCTAAAAAAGATAACTTTCAGAATCTTTTTTTTTTTTTTTTTTTTTTTTTTTTGAGACAGAGTCTCACTCTGTTGCCCTGGCTAGAGTGAGTGCCGTGGCGTTAGCCTCGCTCACGGCAACCTCAAACTCCTGGGCTTAAGCAATCGTACTGCCTCAGCCTCCTGAGTAGCTGGGACTACAGGCACGCACCACCATGCCCTGCTAATTTTTTCCATATATTTTTAGCTGTCCAGATAATTTCTTTCTATTTTTTTTTAGTAGAGACGGGGTCTCGCTCTTGCTCAGGCTGGTCTCGAACTCCTGAGTTCAAACAATCCTCCCGCCTCGGCCTCCCAGAGTGCTAGGATTACAGGCGTGAGCCACTGTGCCCAGCCAACTTTCAGAATCTTGAATGAAATATTTATTTATTTTAACAGGTATCTATTATTAATTTATTCCAAACACTACCCCCATATCATAATTCAAATCATTAAATAATGATTCAATAATAAATCTGTCAAACCAATTATCTTATACTTTTTTGGTACTTCGACTATTTTGGCAATCAATTACTGTGTAGTTTCTATTTCATATTACATATTTTACAAGGTAATCAACAATAAGAAAGAATCAAAGGAATAATATTATTTTACTTTCTCCACATACAATGGCACCTCCTTAATGAGTAAACTTGAAAGGGCTTAAATTACACACAGGCTCTTTAGCAATTTAAACAATTATTATACTGAATCTTTTTATTAATTATGGAAAATAACTCTTTTTGAATACATTTTCTCTTCAGGCATATGGTTAAACTTTAGTCTATGGTAAACCATTGAGGTGTTACATTTTTGTTTGTTTGTTTGAGACAAGGTCTCACTTTGTCACCCAGGCTGGAGTGCAATGGTGCCATCATAGCTCACTGTAGCCTTGAACTCGTGGGCTCAAGAGATCCTCCCACCTCAGCCTTCCAACTAGCTGGGACTACAGGGGCACCCCACCACACCTGGCTCATTTTTTAATTTTTTGTAAAGATGAGGGCTCCCTATGTTGCCCAGGCTGGTCTTGAACTCCTGGCCTCAAGCAATCCTACTACCTTATCCTTTGTGAGCCACTGTGCCTGGTCAAAGTGTTATATTCTCTTTTGCATTATTATTGAATTACTACTATTATCATGTAGTAATTCAAATGCAAATCTATTTTATAATTTAAGTTATAAACATTTAGCTAACACCCTTTCCAGTTTCAAATTTTCCCTGCATAAATTCCTCTGTTAATTCAGAATGTGAAACACAGTTTTTCACTGCTGCATTCTGGGATATATAATAATTTACTAGTCCAGATACAACAACTTCCAACCATAAATCAATCCCTTGTCTTATAATTAAATTTTTGTAAAAAAATTAAATTATTGCAAAAGTTTATTCCATATATAAAATGAGTAATGTCTTAAGCACTTTTTCGAAAGTTGTTCCAAGGAAAAAATAAAACTTTAGATCAACTTAATATCTGGGGTGTGGGAAGTTTCCTTAGCATGTATGTGTCAGTGTTCCATCCATGAATGGTTACCAATCATATAGAATTTTCACCATCAAAAGGAAACAGTCCCCAGCATAAACAATAGCAATTCCTTTCTTGTCATTTAAAAATCTTAAGATTATGTCTTAAAATTAAAACTTTACAGTGTCCAGGAAGAAAAAATTATTATCTAACTTGCTAGGCCAGAACACTCAAACTAAACCTACATTAGGAAGAATATCAAAGGCCATGTACTTGGCACCTCTATTTTAATGCTTCAAATGAAGCACCACACCAGAAATAGGATCACACTAGCATGCTGATTCTATGCCAGCCAAACGAAGAATGGGACTGGCTAGTTAATAGTCATCGCTACTTTCCATGCTGCCAGTTTTCCTAACCAAGAATTGGAAGAAGTCCAAAACTTCAAGGGCATAAAGATGGCTCACTGAAGAAAAAGAGAGAAAGAGAAATAAAGAAAGAAGGAAAAAGGAAGGAAAGACCACCTACTATTTCATGTCTTTTGGGATTCTACTCGCCATTATTGAATCCAGTTAAAGCATTTCATGTAATTGCTCTAATGAAATTTCCAAAAAAGAAAATTCTATATAAATCAAATGAAATAGATATGTTTAAAGAGGTAACATTTCCACTTTTCTATGATGGTTGGTTCTTTCCCACTGTGTTATGATAGAACTGCGAAACTTTAAAAACATTTAAGTATTTATTTAAATTAAATTCTCTTCAGGAGACTTGGCAGGAAAAAGGTTAGAGATTTCTTCAAGTGTTTATTGTACCTCCCCAAACCCATTCAAAATTGCACTAATTAAATTCTTAAAGTATTCCTATCTTTTTTCTTGTTGGATTTTTGTATATTTGTTTGTTTGGGAGTTTTGGCCTGTGTTGACAAATTTCAAGATATGAACATCAGTTAACAAAGAGAACACATAGTTCTTTATTTTCTTTTTAGAAAATCCAGTCAGCTGCACCATGTAAACTTAGAGAAATAAAATCAGTCTGTACAGGTTCACAAGAGCCAACTGTGGCCAGGTGTGGTGGCTCATGCCTATAATCCTAGCACTCCGAGAGGCCAAGGCGGGAGGATCACTTGAGGTCAGGAGTTCCAGACTAACCTGAGGAAGGATGAGACACCCCCCCCGCCCCACCCTTCTCTACTAAAAATAGAAAAATTAGCTGAGTGTGGTGGCACATGCCTGTATTACCAGCTACTCAGGAGGCTGAGGCAGGAGGATCCCTTAAGCCCAGGAGTTTGAGGTTGCTGTGAGCTAGGCTTACACCAAGGCACACAATCCCGGACAGCAGAATGAGACTCTGTCTCAGGGGAAAAAAAAAAAAAGCCAATTGTTAAATTTTCAGGAATTTTGCAAATAGGTGGTTAAAAATATTAGCTTGATATCAGTCATGGTGAGAATATTTACACCACGGAAATTGGCAAGTGCTACAAATCAGGGCTTTTTTTTCCTTTGGAGAGCTGATTGTTAAACATCAGCACACCACTGTATAATCCTATGCAGATCAAGAGTGAAGGAAATGAAAATGCACCTTAGCTAGTAAGGGAGAAAAATTCCAGAATGGAATGAAAAGTTTTAATTTTATTGAGTCCATTCAGATGTATCTGGGATAGTCAGGGTCAAACAGGATTGTAACTTTTTTCATCTCCTCTAACAGAATCATACCCATTATAGTAATCCTTGCTTCCACTTTCTTCATATTAGAATTCTAACATTTATAACTCTGTCATTTGATATTAATTATAACATGTTATTGATTTACTTAAAATATCATAAATTATAATTTTACATCTTCCATGTCAGAATTTTATACCACTTACGTAAATGCTTAATAAATTTTTGTTGACAAGATGATTTAAATAGTCAATAATGAAAACTTACCTCTAGGCTGGTTCTCTTTATCCTTGTCCAAATCCATTTAGCTAAGGTTTTAGTGTTCATTCTAAAGACCAAAATGGCTCAGACTTCAGATATTTTAAGTTCTTTGAAAGTAAAATAATCTACTATGTATACATTCAAGTATTTTTTATTTCAGTGACCATTTCACTGTAACAATATAGCTATAGCCCATGAGATAAAACATAGCAAGTTAAAGCTACTGTTTTTGTTTTTTTTTTTTTGAGATGGGATCTTGCTCTGTCTCCCAGTCTGGAGTGCAGTGCCATGATCTCCTGGACTCAAGCAATCCTCCTGCCTCAGCCTCCAGGACTACGGGTGTGCGCCACCACACCTGGCTAATTTTTTTTCTTTTTTTTTTTAAAGACAGCCTGTTGCCCAGGCTGATCTCGAACTCCTGGCCTCAAGCAATCCTCCTGCCAAGGTGCTGAGATAACAGGTGTGAGCTACTGCACCCAGCTCCAAAGCCACTTAATTTTGAAATAAGCCAACAGATACACAATTTCTAGTTAAACTCAGAGTATCTGGCTTTAACCTGAAGGGCCTGGTCCTGTAATTATAACCTAGGTCATCTCAATAGAGGGCATTCTGCAGAGCATCAAGTGGCTGGAATAATTTCCGAAGAGTCAAAATTTTCAGTAGGCTTGCCAGATTTAGCAAATAAAAATATAGGACTCCCAGTTAAGTCTGAATTCCAGATATTGCAAATATTGCATGGGCTATATTTATACTAAAAAACTGTTTGTTGTCTATCCACAATTCAGATTTAACTGGACATCCTGTATTTTATCTGGCAACATTTAGTCTTACATTAAACACCGTAGGTTAGAGAGTCTTAACCAGATAAATTAAGATCATGGATTTGAAGGAGTTGCTGAATACATGAAATTAAATGTAAAAGATTTTTAATTGATGTGTCTGAAGCTTTTGGGGTGGGCAGGGAACAAAGGCATAGCTTTCATCAGTGCCTCTTAAGAGCTCGTGTCAAAATCTCCTGGAGAGCTTTTAAAAAATTTGTGACCGACAAGGTTCAGAACAGTGGTGAAGGATGTTATCACTTCTGTTTAAAACAGGGGGAAAGTTTTAACTATCTGTTTATATGCACAGAATACCTCTAGAATGACACACGAGAAACTGGAGGTATAGTTACCTCTGGACAGGGAAATTAGGAGACTGAAGTGAGATAAAGTCCTACTTTTCACTACTTCTATTTTGTACCATTTATTTTATTATAATATCCATATTTTGTCTTTTTATAAAAGAGTTTAAGATTACAAAAAAAAACAAAACAAAAAACAGTGCCCAGGCCTCACCTAGGCCTATTAATTTGAATTTCTAAATTTTCAGTGGTTGGGCCATAATGCTTGTGTGTATTTTTTTAACTCCACAGTGTATTTTGATTGTACATCAAAATCATGCACATCGCTCTGTGGCATTTGTCAAAAAACAACAAACACACATACACATCTCCCACACTCCCCTATATCTCCCAGGAAAGACCCAGAAAGGGAATGACTCACTTCAAGCTAGGCTGGAAAGGTTCTGTTTAGAACTCGTGAGGCGTGAGTCAAACAACTCCCCACTCGGGGTGGTGAGACAGGAAACTGCTCAGTGTTTAAGTTGAAGGCTTAGGAAAGTGGACTCCTAATTAATGTTTTTGGCCACCGGATTACAGCAAAGGGTAATTCAGCAATTGCTTATCCCATTAAGTAATCTGCCTTTTCTGCACTTCTAGTGGGTGGGCCCAGAAGTTACAGGACCTGCCACTCCTGGAAACTCTTTCTAGTGTTCCGCGTCACAGGAATTTGCCCAGCCTGCTTCAAGGAGATACCTCACCTGTTCACAATTTACTTCATCTTAACTGTTACTCAGCAAATGTCATTCCACGTTTAAGGAGTGGCTACAGTACTTCACGATTAAATCTGCAAAGAGAAAACGTGCCTCCAGCTGAGTATACTGGAGCCCTGCCTGGAACATTCTCCTGGACTCAACCTGAAAAAGTAGTGGCTCTTCTTTACCCATACTTCTTTCCATTTCAGCAAAATTGGCAGGAAAGAATTTCTTCACAGGCAAACATACAGTCTGAGGAAAAAATAAGTTGTTACTACCTTTTCTTTGTGTTCTATTTCCGGTCCCTTGTGTCCGGACGAAAGGAATGCCCCAGATTACATGACTACACCACAATTTGTGCAATGCATTAGATTTCATTCACAAAACCAATCCTGGATGCTGCTATGAATGTGTGTCCTAAAAAATAGTGTCTGGTGTTCTTCTAGAAAGTAGTCCCGGGGATCCTTGGAGACCCTTCCTCAGCCTCCAAATTGGGTAATTTCTGAAGTCATTACAGGCATTTCACTTATTCTTTGTCATATGGTGGTCCAAAATCTCCCTTGATAATCCTAAATCTTTTGTTAGTTAAAAATATCCAGGGTGATCACCCTAAAACTCTTAAGATGGCATTTTTTAATAAAAAGACACATTACAGAATTGTGACTTTCGTATTTTTTCTAGCATGTCAACCTTCATGCTATGGCCTCTACCTACCTCTCTGCCTGTTTCCTACTACGCCCTCCCATTATTCCTAAACTGCAGACATACTCTGCTACGCATAGTTTTGTGGCTGCCTGGGTACTCTCTCATGCCACTGTGCGTGTGTTCCTCTCCATCTGTTTAACTCTTACAGTCCTCAAAGACTCACCCCACATACGATGACCCCAAGAAGTATTCCATGATGCTAAAACTACAAACTTATTTTTAAATATCTTGGAACAGGATTCATGGCTGGTCTATTCATCCTTTACCAAGCCCACTATGAAACACAGGAATGGAGACCAGGCACAGTGGCTCGTGCCTATAATCCCAGCATTTTGGAAGGCCAAGGCAGGAGAATCACTTGAGGCCAGGAGTATGAAACCAGCCTGGGCAACAACAAGACCTACCCACCCACCTACCTACCCCCTACCCTGTCCTCCCATCTCTATAAAAAAATTTAAAATTTCCAGCAGGTTAATAATGTGTTGATGTTTCCCAGCTAGATCATAATATCATCAAAGGTTTGGATCAGGTCAGTCACAAGGCAGATTAATATAATCTTTGAGGTTGATTAGTTGATTCTAAAGTGCAGGATCATTTCTAAGCCTATATAATCTGTTTCACTTCAAACAAATTGTTTATCCTTGATTTAAATTTCCCCAAGAAAGGAGAGTTTTGATCTCCCCAGAAAAATACAATACGTTTTGGATAATGATGAAATGATACTCTAACCAAATGTGTTCAGGTTTTGTCAAAACCATGCAACTGTCTAAACATCAAAGGATTTTAGTGGGGTTATTTGATGACATTTTTTTCAGAAAACCTCTACCAATGATGAACTTTTGCTAACCGTGAAGATGCTCTGCTCTATGCAAACTTGATACAGCTTTCAAAAATCTGAACATAAATACCCATTTTAGCACTGCAGAGTAGGAAAGCTGTAGTCTCTAACAAATAGTGCTGGATTGGCTAGCTATCCTTATAGGAAAAAATGAATCATTACCCCTATCTCATATAATACCCAAAATTAAATTCCAGGTAGATTTTAGACAAAACTATGAAAATACACAATTTCACAGTTAGCACAGTGAAGCTTTTAGAACATACCATACAAGAATATCTTCATGACTGTTGTAGACAGAGATTTTTTTAAACAAGGTACAAAAACCACTAACTAACCATAAAGAAAAAAATTGATAAAATAGAGTAAATTAAAATTTGTCAAAAATTGCTTATAAGAGAATGAAAAGATAAGCTCAGGATGGGAGAATATATTAGCAGTCTATATACCCAACAAATAACTAATATCTAGACTATATTAAAAATCCTACAAAACAATAAGATAGACCACATGGTAGAAATTTGGCAAAATACATGAATCAGCACTTACATAAAAATATTCAAGTAATCAACAAATATATTAAAAAGTATTTAATCTTACTAGATATCAGAAAAATACACATTAAAACCCCACTGAAATATTGCTACATGTCTATCAGAATGGCTAAAACTTGAAAGATTGATAATACCAAGTGTCAGTGAAGATGTGCAACAATGGAAATTCTTACACACTGCTGGTGGAAGTGTGAATTAATACAACTTTGAAGAACTATTTGGCAGTATCACATATTATGTGACCCAAAAATTCTACTCTTAGGTTTATACTCAAAAGCAATGTATTCTTACATGCACCAAAAGGCACATAAAGGGATGTTCAAAGCAACAATTATTCATGATACCTAAATACTGAAAACAACCCAAATTTCCTTCAACAGTAGAATAAAGGGCTGGGCACGGTGGCTCACACCTATAATCCTAGCACTCTGGGAGGCCAAGGCAGGAGGATAGCATGAGCCCAGGAGTTCAAGACCAGCCTAAGCAAGAATAAGATTTCCCCTCCCCTTCTCTACAAAAAAAGTAGAAAAATTAGCTGGATGTTTTCTCCAGTTCCACCTACTTGGGAGGCTGAGGCAGGAGGATCACTTGAGCTCAGAATTTTGAGGCTGTGGTTTGATGCCACTGCACTCTAGCCCAGACAACAGAGTGACACTCTGTCTAAAAAAAAAAAAAAAAAAAAGAAAGACAGAAAATGTAGAATGGAGAAATAGTGATATATTCATAAAATATGTTAATTGCAAAGAAAAAGAATGAAATATAATTATAAGCAAAAAAATCCCAAAAATATTGACTGAAAGAAGCCAGACATGGAGAAGATGCAATACATAATTATATTTATAAAATTTTTCAAAACAGGAAAACCTAAATTATAATGTTAGAAGTCAGGAAAACAGTTATCTCAGGAGAAAAAGGAAAGGGTAATGATTGGGAGGGAGCAGAAGGGGGGTCTTCTGAGATGCTAGTAGTGCTACACGTTATCTGAGTGACACTTATACAGGTGTTTTCATTTTGTGATGATACTTCAAACTGGTGGTGCTTTGTGCATTTCATTGTATGCATTTTATACTTGAATTTTTCAGAAAATGTATATTTTTTAAAAAACTGATCTCTTTGGGGTGCTTCTTTACCTTTTAAAATGACTCTGATTTCCAAAGGGAATGTTAGATCACTTACAATGTCTTTAGATTTTCACAGAACTTTTTATAAATATGTCACCAAATAACATAAGTTACACCCTTGCAAATCTTTATTAAACATGTGGGGGAGTTTAATCCTTGGGTTAGTTTTGGCTGCCATCTAATGGCAAGAATGTTGTACTATATGGAAGTAAACAGAACCTGTCCCTGAAGTGAGCCAAAGGACATTGACTTTGCTATAATTTATTACAGGACTGCTTTTCAGTAGAATTTATCATCTGCACACAATTTAAATACCAGGACATGACGTAAATATTATGACATTCAATTAGGATTGTTAAATCTGAAATAAAGCAGAATTTTTATTTCTTCGTGTAAAAAGTTCATGACCCTATTGTAATTTTTATTCTTTCTCTTGACCATACTTTATAGTCCTTTCAGATTACAGCCCACTGGGTACAGCAAATATCAGGCAGCAGCACAATACATAGTTCTGTTACCATGAAAGTCCAAAAGGAGTAATAGACTTAATAGGCGTAACTCAATTCCTTGAATATAAGCAGTGCTCAGTCAAAGCATTGGATTAATGTGCTGCTTAAAGCATTTTACCTGGACCTTAGTGTTTCAGTGGGATTTTAAAAGCAGAGGCCTATGTGGCATGTTGCTAGTCTGACCTAGAAGTTACAGGCATTGTGATAAAATCTACAGCTAAAAAAGAAAGGTGGAGCTTTCTTAGGTGAGAATAAGTACTTTTCAGCCTCAATCTTTCACCAGATATGTTTTAAAGTAAAGAATTTTCCTAGGCAGAGCTCTCTAAAAAAATATTTAAGACAACTAGCAACTTTTTGGTGTCTTTTAGCAACATCTATAGAAAGCAGAAAAATGAAGAGAAAATAGGAAAAGAGAAAGCTTTGGTTATATTTCTTTTAGCACCCTGCCCCCACCAAACCCAGTTTGCTTACCAAGTAGCCAAGAAGAAATATAGTTTCATCCTCCAGCAAAATGCTCCAACCTCTTATATTATATTTAATCCAAACAGAACCAATTGTTTTTTCTTTGCATTAACAGCTTTATTGAGGTATAACTGACATATAATAAACTGTACATATTAAAGGGATATATGTATATACCCACTAGACCATCACAAAAATAAAGATAATGAACATATCCATCACACCCCAAAATGCCCTCGTAACACTTTGTAATCCAAACCTAGCTCTCTGATCCCACGCTGTCTCTATGCAGCTGCTGATTTGCTTTTGATCTGTAGAAAAGTTTGCTTCTTCTAGAATTTTTATATAAATAGACTCATAATGTATGTACTTTTCATTGTCTGGCTCCTTTCACCCAGTGTGATTTTAATTCTTCTATGTTGTTGCTGTGTAAATGGTTAATTCCTTTCTATTCTGAGTAGTAATCTGCCACAATTTGTTTACCCATTCGCTTGCTCATGAACATTTAGGTTATGTTTTGTTCTACAAATAAACTATTTGTAAATATTACAAACAAAGCTGCTATGAACATTTGTGTAAAAGATTTTGTATAAACATATGCTTTCCTTTTTTTAAATGAATACCTAGAAATATTTGACAGACTGGATAAATGACCTGCCAAAGATTCCATGTCCTAATTCCCAGGACCTGTGAATATACTACCTTATATGGCAAAGCATACTTTGCAGATGTGATTACAATGTTAGGTCTTGAGATGGGAAATTAAGCTGATTATCCAAGGGCTCCAGTGTCATCACAAGGGCCCCTGTAAGAGGGAGGCAATAGAGTTAGAGTCAGACAGAAGGTGAAGCGACAATGGAGCAGAGAGATAGACTGGAAGATGCTATGCTGCTGGCTTTAAACACAAGGATGGGACCATGAACCAAGGAATTCAGTCATAAGACAGCAACGAAACCGATTCTCCCCTGGAGCCTCCAGAAGGAATTAAACCTGCCAATATCTTGACGCTCACCCAGTGAAGTTGATTTTAGACTTCTTTCCTCTAGAACTGTAAGATAATAAACTTGTGTTGTTTTAAAACCACAGAGTTTGGCCAGGCATGGTGGCTCATGCCTGTAATCCTAGCACTCTGGGAGGCCAAGGCAGGTGGATCATTTGAGCTCAGGAGTTCGAGACCAGCCTGAGCAAGAGCGAGACCCCGTCTCTACTAAAAATAGAAAGAAATTACTTGGACAGCTAAAAATATATAGAAAAAATTAGCTGGGCATGGTGGCGCATGCCTGTAGTCCCAACTACTCGGGAGGCTGAGGCAGGAGGATCACTTGAGCCCAGTCTGAGGTTGCTGTGAGCTAGGCCGATGCCACGGCACTCTAGCCCGGGCAACAGAGTGAGACTTCCAAACTGTTTTCCAAAGAAATTATACCATTTTAAAGTCCTATTAGCAGTGTATGAGAGTTCCAGTTGCTTCATATACTCGCCAATACTTAGCATTGTTAGTCTATTTAACATTCTAGTGGGTATATGATGGTATTTCATTGTGGTTTTAATTGCATTTTCATAATAAATAATTATGTCAAGTATCTTATCATGTATTTATTTGCCATCCACATATCTTCTTTGATGAAATATCTGTTTAAATCTTAACTATTTTCCTCTTTTTTTTTTTTTGAGACTAGGTCTTGCTATGTTGCCCAGGCTGGAGTACAGTGGTTATTCACAAGAGTGATCATCGCACAGTACAGCCTCAAATTCTAAGGCTCAAGTGATCCTCCTGCCTCAGCTTCCCAAGTAGCTGGGACTATGGGAGTGATCACCACGCCTGGCTAATTTTTTTCATTTTTTATAGAGACAGGGTCTAGCTATTGCCCAGACTGCTCTCAAACTCCTGGCCTCAAGCAATCCTCCTATCTTGGTCTCACAAAGTGCTGGGATTACAGTTTGTGTACCACGTGCCTGGCCTCTCCTATGTTTCTTCCAGAAATTTTAAAGCATTAGCTCTTAAAATTAAGTCTATGATCCATTTTAAGTTAATTTTTATACATAGTGTGTATACAGTGAGAGGTAAGTGTACACAGGCTATGTATAGAGTGAGGCTCATTTTGTCTCATGTGACTATCTAATTGCTTCAGCATCATTTGTTGAAAAGATTGCCCTTTCCCCATTGAATTTCCTCAAATGATGCTGAAGCCTGCCAAGTAGCTGGAACTATAGGTGTGTGCCACCACACCCAGCATCTTTTTTTTTTTTTTTGTAGAAACTCGGTATTGCTATGTTACCCAGGCTTTTCTTGAACTCCTGGGCTTACCCAATGCTTCCACCTTGGCCTTCTAAGATGCTGGGATTATAGGCATGAGCCACCGTGACTCACCTGGAAGATTTTTAATTGTGGCCTTAGGATTTTCATCAGTTTTAAAAAGATCATGGCCACGATCTGTTTTGACATTGCTTCTGCATCTCTCTCCTCTCCTTTAGTCTCCTCTCTTCTCTTTTCTCCTCTCTTCTATTCTTCTGTCCTCCTAGGACTTCAATCACATGCATGTTAGACTTGTGTTCCACATGTAGGAGAGGCTTCTGATAAACAGTATCACATCTCCTTGGCACTCCTGATTTCAGCACAGCCACAGTGGACAGTTCCACGTATCCTCACAGTGTGCTAAGTCAAGCACATGCCGGTCTCTTTGCTCTGATTTTTCCAAAGCTGCAAAAGGCCACTCAGCCATGAGTAAGTGCAACCTAGGAGTGTGGAGGTTAACCCTCAGCCAAATGGAAAGCAGGCATTAGTGAATGAATGCCCCAGCCTTCCATTCTCCAGCAGAACAATTCTGAGATATGTTTGACATGGCTCCTCCGAGGGTCTCACAAGATGAGGGTCTGTCTTTGTGCATTCCTGCTGCTGTGACAAAATGCTATAGACCAAGTAACATCTAAATGATAGAATTTATTTCTCACAGTTCTGGAGGCTGGGAAGTCCAAGATCAAGACACCAGAAGATTCAGTGTCTGGTAAGGTCGTGCTTCCAAGACAGCACCTTCTTGTTGCATCCTCACATGGCAGAAGGGGTAAAAAGGGACTGAATTCACTCCCTCAATCCCTTTTATAAGGGCACTAATCTCATCCATGAGGGTAGAGCCTTCATGACCTAATCACCTCCTAAAGACTCCACCACTTAATACTGTTGAATGAAGGATTTTCATTCTTTCTTTCTTTCTTTCTTTCTTTTTTGGACAGAAAACTCTAACTCTGTTGCCTGGGCTACAAGGCAGTGGCATCATCATAGCTCACTGCAACCTCAAACTCCTGAGCTCAAGTGATCCTCCTGCCTCAACCTCCCAAGTAGATGGGACTACAGCTGTATGCCACCATGCCTGGCTAATTTTTAAGCTTCTTTGTAGACACAAGGTCTCGCTATGTGGCTCAGGCTGGTCTCAAACTCCTGGCCTCAAGTGATCCGCCTGCCTCAGCCTCCCAAAATGCTAGGATTACAGGTATGAGCCACCATGCCTAGCCTGCATTAAGGATTAAGTTTCAACATGAGTTTTGGAGGGATACAAACATTCAAACCATAGCACAGTCCCAGATGACCACAATGGTAACCCGTTTCTTAACACACCATTTATTGGGGCTTTTCTTTTTTCCCTCTTTTTAGGCAGTTAGAGTAAGGGCAGATTACCTTAATAAAAGGAGAGATTGAGCTGATTTGAACCAAGGTGTCAGTTTTTATAATGGCCGGTATATTTACAACCCTAAGGTGTAGACCTCTGGGGAATTCCAATTGGAAAACTGAAGTATTTACTAGGACCTCTGCTTCTTGTTAGGCCCTAAACTCCAGTTTTTTTCCGCCTAGTCTATATGACTGCCAGCAGTCTTCACACTTTCTCAATCTCTTAGCCAATACTTAAGAATTAGCAAACATCTTACCTCTCTCTGTGTTTTTTTTCCTTCTAGGATCTTGGCCTCTAAAGTCTTTGTTGCCTTGGTAGCTCTTTAACGCCTTCAGTCATGTGTTTGATAAGCTGGGCAGTACTATGCAATTGTCAGCTACGATTAACTATAAGTCATTATATTGCTCCAGGTTTCCATGAAACCCAACTTTCTTTTTAGGATAAATAGTTTCAGATTTCTAACATCTCACAGAAGTGGAAAACTTTCCTGAGTTTTAAGGAAGTGTATACTCTTGTGCCTAGGACTTTAAAGAGGCCATTGAGACCATTTTATCTAATCCTCTCCCTTCACAATAAGGAGACTGGGATCCAGAGAAGTGACTTCCCCAAGGTCACATTGTGAAACAGGGACAGGTCCAGAATTAGAAAACCCAGTGCTCCTAATCCCTAGTTTAGCATTCTTTCCATCATGTTTGTTTCAGCAAACATAGATTGGGCATTTACTATTACATATTCCAGCCATGTGTTTTCTAGATATTTTAATATGTGTAGTCAAACTACCTACCACTCAAATGGCATATAGTTGCTCAAATCAGTGGCACCAATATATAATTTTGGTGCTATTTAACCTTCAGAAAACAATTATATAGGTCTATATTGCTTTCAATTTGAAAGTTGAACCTTATCACTTTTTTATCATTAACATTTTATTAGGAAAAATTTCACAACACAGAAAAGTAAACACACAAACACCATATACCCTTCATGAATATATTGTGTATGTATTTAAGTTGCAGATATCATGACACTTTAGCCTCTAAATAGTTCAGCAAGCATGTTCTAAGAGTAAGGATGCTCTTACATATAACCCCAATGTCATTATCATGCTAAAGAAAATTAATAATAATTTTATAATATAATCTAATATCTAATTCATATTTACATTTTCTCAGGAAATATCTTCAATGTTTATTCTTTTTAAATGATGGCTCCCACCAAAGAACTACCAAAATAACCTATTGAGAAAGCAAAGCAGAGTTTATTGCTTACTTTGGTAAGGAAGATGACTACTTTGAGCAAGTTCTAATAGTATCTTGGAGGAGAGAGGGCAAAGGCAGGATATGTATGAGATTTGGGGAAGGTGTGGTTTAACGTGGGTCTTTTTATGCTGGACTGGGGCGTTGATTCAGATTGGACAAGTTCATGACATACTAAGGTAGAATTGGTAGACAGAGTGAAAAACAAATCTTAAAGGGTAAACAGTTATTTGATGCTATTTATTGTTCTGAGGAAGGGATATTTACTCTGATTAAAGGAAGTTGAGTAGTTTAGTATTCAAATAAATGGACTTTTGGTCAAGTTCCTATAATGAACAGTAGAATTTTTTTTCAATTTTATCTTCTTGAGAAAGTATTTCCTAGAATAATAAAATTATGTTAATGAGGACAGAATAGTAAAGTCATATTATTTAATATAGCCAGTAAGTTGTGTGGACGTACATTGGTTTAATTCTTATTTTCTAACTAGGTGTCCCCAGAATATCTTTGTGAAAATCAGTATTTCATAATCTAAGTTGTTGGAACTTGCTGTAACCTGGGAAGCTATAACTTTTGTTTCCCTAGCGATATATTAGTCTTCTTTAGTGACTATGTTACTTTATAAAATGTTGTAAGCGACTAAAGGGTGCCAAGGAAGAACTCTTCCCTCTTTACTGTTTTGTTTTGTTTTTAAATGTCTTGCTCTGCAACCCAGGCTAGAGTGCCCTGGCGTCACCCTGGCTCACAGCAACCTCAAACTCCTGGGCTCAAGCGATCCTCCTGCCTCAGCCTGAGAAGCTGGGACTACAGGCATGCGCCGCCACATCCTGCTATTTTTTTCTATTTTTAGTTGCCCAGCTAATTTCTTTTTCTATTTTTAGTAGAGATGGGGTCTCACTCTTGCTCAGGCTGGTCTCAAACTCCTGAGCTCAAGCGATCCTCCTGCCTCGGCCTCCCAGTGTGCTAGGATTACAGGCGTGAGCCACGTGCCTGGCCCCTCTTCACTGTTAATCATCTTATAGATTAGCTTCTCTCTTACCTTTCTCACACAAAGATTTCATGACTATTACATTGTCTAAGATGGAATGTTAAATACACTCTTTTAAACTGGAAAGGAAAAGAAAATGAACTGTAGCTAATTAAATTGTATCTCATAAACTAGCTTAGTATAGAAAATGTTATAATCCTACTAAATTTTTTTGTTTTTTGCCTAAATAAGCAAAACCTTAACTTTTAACTTTAGAGCACTCATCCCATTTCTCTGGAGTCCATGTTTCCTGGATGGCTATTCCTAGATGCTTTTTTTTTTACCTAACTGTTGACACAAGATATCCCTAGATTTGGACTTGAATAAACTCAATACTTAATTGTATTTTCTAAATCTAATTATTGAATCTTGACATCTTTTATGCTTTTCAAACTAGGCCCCAGTTAAGATTCAAACATTTACTTGTTATGTCTCTTTAGTCTCTTTTAATCTTGACCAGTCTAACCACCTTTTTCTTAATGACTGACTTTTTGAAAAGTCCAGGACAGTTGTCCTGTAGATTATCCCACTTTCAGATTCACTACATTTTACTTTTTATTTTATTCTTTGTTTTTTAGTTTTAATTTCTGTTTTTATAATGAGTTCTCACTCTGTTACCCAGGCTGGAGTGCAGTGGCACTATCACAGCTCAGTGCAGCCTCAGACTCCTGGGCTGAGAGGGTCCTCCCAATTCAGCCTCCCCTAGTGCTGGGATTGCAGGTGTAAGCCACAAGTAGGTTTTTAAAGGAAAAGAGGAGGCAGTGCCTAAGTTGTTTCCCAAGAATTTGCATTAAATAACACAAGTTATTGATCGGCTATACATTGTTCTTTGTATGACAGATTCCAGGAACATGACTATAATGGGTAAGGCTAGTCAGGAACAAAGTGCCTTTAAACAATTGCCCCACTGCATGGGGGAGGTCGTGTGCCTGGAGTCACATACTCATGTCTTTCTGGGCCTGATGAATTTTGCATACCTCACATAGTTCAGACCGCTCTGAGCTATTTTTATTTTCTCATCTTAAAACATTTTACTCGCTTACTGACTAAAATAATTTTGTAAATCTATGTAACTCTTTGCTCATTTTTAAAATAAACCTTTTAGGTTTCCAGACGTCTTTTCTTCTGAGGGCAGCTTCGAGAGATAACCCAGGGGATTTTATCTGCATAATAAGACAAGTTTTGCTCCTGCGCAGCTGCACCCCTTACCTTGCAATGTCTGCCTCCTTCCTCCAGGGTCCGTGCAACTCTCCCCTATGAAGAGAGTATTTAAGCATCAGTCATCTGGCCCCTCTTTGAACTCATACTTTGTATGACCGCCCTGTACGTATGTGAGCATGAAGAAATTTTGTAAGTCTTTTCTCCTATTAATCTGCCTTTTGTCAGTTGATTTTCAGTGAACCTTTGGAGGGTAAAGAGGAAGTTTTCCCTTTGCCCCTACAGTTTTGGTGCTGTGACTGGTATAATAAAGCCATTCTGCTCTCTGGTAGCCAAGGGAGCTCGGAGCGTGACAAGCCAGCAAAAGGGCAAGCATTTCCTACCAGTCAAGCTTCCAGTCTCTGCAGAGTCCAGTTGACCAGATGGTAAAGATCTCTACTTGTCTCTTTTTACTCTCTAAAATTTAACTAATAAGAGAAAAGCATTTGTATGACTAGTCTTAGATATAGCAACTCCGGTGTGTTGTTAGTATGAATATTCACATTGTTTGATTTTTTCCTCCTAGAAATAGTCTTTATTTTCTTTGTCTCTGTCTTTCTGCATCATTTGTCATAAAGAATCCTTCTCGTTTTATGTGCTTGAGAACTTAAGTTGTGGCCGAGTGGGAGCACCCTCTCTTGGTCTCTGTCATGTGGGGTGGGAAGGCATGATTCTCAGGTCACGCCCAGTGGCCAGTCTGAAAGGACTGATAGCCCTGAGACACGCAAGCTATTAAGCAGCACACTCTTTGTTCCGAATGTGCCAGGCTTTCAAAGGAGTTTGTCTTAATAAGAGGTCTCATCCACAGGGGCTTTTGTTGTCTCAACTTTTGTTGCCTGGTTGGTTCTTGGAAAGTCCAATCCCAGGGAGCTTACCTAGTGTTACTAAAACAGAGAAAATGGCCTGAAAAAAGGGTAAAAACGTTTTCTGTCTCTTCAAAACCCCCTTACCCTTTTTTTGAGAACAAAACCTATATCCCTGGCTCAGGTCACTGGTCAGGAGGGGCAGGGGAGTGTCCTTTGTTCTTTGTGCCACAGGAGATGGCTCAAGGGAATTGACTGGCAGAGGTCACAAGATTGTCTTCACCAAAGATGGGATTGATCAGAACCTTTAAAAGCTCTGCACTTCTGCTCAGAAGCAGGATGTTGGTACTTCGAGATGGGAGTCTGTCAACCTCCTCATTTGCTGGCAAATTAATAAACTCCTCTTTCCTTCTCCTCAAGCCACTTGTCCTCATTCTTCTAATGTGGCCTTGGAGACAAGTGCCGAGCTTTTGGTAGCATCACTGATTAAAGGGGTTGTGACTGGCCCTCATTCCAAATTTGTGGGATACTGAAAACACCATACACATAAACACCATCCTTAACTGTCTGTGGCAACAAGAGTCTTTTGGAATCTTAGCGCATTTCTGGGAGTGAATTTTTGGGGATAATGGGAACTGCCTCCTCTATGCCCTCTCCAGGAACATCTTTTGCTTCTATAGAAAAAATTTACTCTAAACCTGGAAAATTACCTCCTGGTCTTTCCATAAAGAGGTTTATTGTATTGAGTTGCTATTGAAATAAATACATAGTTGAAAATTCTAATTGACGGTGGCCAAAAGGCAAATCCTTTGAATTAGAAAGACTCCTATATTTGAAAAAGATTTTAGAGATCTCGCATTCTAAGCAATTGCCTTATTTGTATTTATGGAATGATCAAAGTGAAAGAAAGACACATATTATTGTCATTGCTAGCCTTAGAAATTCTCTTGGAAAAAAAAGAAAGCACAAATCAAATTTAAAACAATGTTAAGATCCTTTGTACAATCAAACTGCCTGCTTGGGATCCCCTGAAGGATTTATAAAGACAACATTCCAGCTTATAGCCTAGTGGTTGGGATTCCACGTTTTCATTACCATGGCCCAAGTTTGATTCCTGGTCAGGGAACCAGTCCTTTGGAGATGTAAGTCCTTTAAGTCAGGAAGAAAAAAAGAGAGAGAAACATATTTTTAATAACTGGTTTGATATTTGTGTGACTCTTAACTTTTTTGAGGTACCCGTTCATTATTGATCCTTTTCCTTTCTATGGACAGCTTTTGATTTCCTGTATTACTGTTTGTCTCTTTCAGTCTTTCATCTATGAAGCACACAGTTGTTGGGACTTTGTGTGCAATTGATCAGTTGAGAATCTGAGACCCCAGAGAATTGGCTGGGCAGAAATGTGGATTATACTCCATTTGCATCTAGTGAAACTTTCCTTACTTTGAGCTGTCTTTGGGGTGGTTCTGGATATTTTCAGGACTACTTTGCACTTTTTTGGAGTTGCCTTATACATGCTTGGTTAAGTCACAAAAAGCTTATTGGCTTTGGTTCTGAGTCGCCTGAAAGATACGGTTGGTTTAAAGAAGTTCGAAAGCCAGAAATATCAGCTGTCTGTCATGGCTAAAATCTGAGAAGAGATTTTTAAAAAAGAACTCTGTGGTCAGAAGCCAGCTTAATTAAAAGCTGATATAAAGACCTTTGTGTTTTTTCTCTGTTGGATCCTGTTTCTCCCCTCAGAATTTTTTTCAGTTGACTGAAACCTTTTCTTTTTTTATAGTTTTAAAAATTTTGTGGAGATGGGGTCTCTCTGTGTTTGCCCAGGCTTGTCTCAAACTCCTGGTCTCAAGCAATCCTTCCACCTGAACCTCCCAATGTGCTGGGATTACAGGTGTGAGTCACGGTGACTGGCCTGGAAGACCTTTTAAAAAAATTACATGTTCTGTCCTTCTGTTCACTTCCTTTCTTGTTGGTATGATTTTTGCTGAGAAAAATGTAGAACTTCATTGGCCTTTTTGGGAAGTTTAAAATCTCATCAAGTTGGCTCCTCTAAGACTTGTTCTCCCATTTACTTTTACTCCTCCTTCCTTTTTGCCACCTTTGATACCACATGAAGACATCTAGAAGGGACCTCTAGCAACCCTGAGACTCTTTAAGAAACATAAAAAAGGCACCACTAACCTCCTCTTTTGAGGCCTTCTGTCTTCCTCATGAAGCCCCAAGAGTAGTGGGCAGGTTCTTCTCAGGTCTTCAAGCTCTGCTGTCTTGCACTGGGTTCCTTGATATCTTTGGCTTTGGGGGTTACCAGTGGTTACTTTATACTATGAGAGTGCACTTGACCTTTGGGTGTGCAATTGTTGGTAAGCCACTGGCAAGGATTGCAACTTTGGAGATGGCTGACAGTGGTTCCTTTGAATGGATATTACTATAGGGGTTACTCATTTCTTTGTGTGTTTAGATAAGAAAAACATAATTTGGACACTTGGAGGCTTATCCCTAAAGGATAAGACTCCTGTGGGGTATGGGCTGATCACAGAGTGAGTCGATTGACATTGGGTCACCCACCAGCCTTAGAGGAATGTCTTTGCCATGAGGTACACTGTGGAAGCATTGCATGGCCCAGCCCCATGACATTCTCCTCTTGGGCTTTTGATTCAGCTCTGAGGGACTGAGGCTTCGGTATAAAAATGGGATCCTCGATTTCTGGAGTCTGGGTGCTCTGCCTTCCATCTGTGTCTGCTTTTCACAAATATAAGTAGTACATCCTGGAAACTGCAAATGCTTTGTTTGCCCTATTCACTGATGGGCTCTACTCTGAGCTCAATTGTCCAGTTGGAAAATGAAGACTAAATTGGAAGCTACCTAACTAAAATTGTCCCCTTATAAAATACTGTGGTGAATTCCTATGATTTTGCGTTACTTTGGCATCCATTTTTAATCTTCCTGTAACTAATACACCCAGACTCCTTCTTGAAAAAGTTTGAATTCTCTTTGTGCTTTGAGATGAAAATGTGCTACACCATTTTCCATTAAAAAAAACTTGATAAGGGATTCAACCATGTGAGACAGATAACTTGTTCCATTTACAATGGCACAGTTTGAATCCAACCATTATTTTAAATTAGCGAGTTTTACCGGTCTCGTGGTTAAAATTTTAAAATCAAAGCTATAAAATCTTTATATTTGTCTGTATTCATATGTGTATACGTCTGTGTTAATGTATTGTCTACAAGGTACCAAATTGACTTATAAATAAATGAGTGCTCATAAATTAAATAACTAGCCCAAATACTTTTCAAGTTCAGGTGACTTTAGTATTTAATAATATTTGGTAAAGAAAAATTAGTTTTTAAGTTCTTGGTAAAATAAAATAGAAATGTCTTCAGAATTTTAGATATTTTTGCCTTGGTCTACTGGTCTGACAAATTTATAGTTTCTGATAGATACTTTAAGGTCTTTTTTTCTTACTTCTGTAATATTTTTGACACTTGTTTGATTTCTCTGTGAGCTAAGTATCTTTGGCTTTGAGCATTTAAATTGTGGATTCTGCATAAGTGGTCATGGTGAGGCCTGGGGACGTGTGTGTGTCTTTAGCACCTGGGCCACCAGCTTCAGGGCAGAACCAAGCCCAATATGGCACCATCCTCCCTGACTCAACTCTGCCTCCTGGCCATGCTGGGAGGGGTCACATCTTCTAGGCATCATCTAGACAGCTCTTTCCTCTGCCCTGGGCTCTGCAGCTGTATATAACAATTAAAATTACATAGGTTTTGCACTAGATCTCAGGGTTATAAGCATTAAAATTGTAAATAATATACGTAATTAAAACTACCAGATAGAAGAGAAACAACTCTGTATACAGAGTGTATAAAAAAGGTGGGAAGTGTTTTGGTAAGGAAAGTTATAAAGGCATGAAGATGTATGTTTGTTGAAAAATAATTTTTGCCTAGGTTAGAGGTTATTTAAATGTTTCAAAATGAAGGAGAAAAGATATAGATAAAACTAAATGGATATAGAAAATAGGGGAAAAAAGAGATTTTCAAAATCTTGTATGGTTGAACAAACTAAAATTAAATGAATTTATTATAAGGATTTTAAAACAGAGCCTTAATATAAAAATTACACTAATGCAAAAATAAAACTTGGTTTCCTTTTTTAATTATAATTTTTGTATAGTATTAACATAATAGTAAATTTTTTTTGTTCATCTTTAAAAGAGGGGGGAGATTCTGTTTGCATCATGCTGTCTGTATTAAGTCTTTTGATTATTTGGAAAACTGAGTCTCCTCTCTATATAAGAGTAAAACTTTTGGCTTTTTAATATATTTTATTTATCACTTTGGCTAAATGAATGACTATTATTTCACAATGACCTGTGATCCTGTTTTTGATTAAGTGTTTTAAGCCTTTGACATAGTTGACAGCCTTCCCAAAATCAAATTTCAAATTCTGAATTAAATCTTTTCAACTTAAAGCTAACTTTTAGACATCCCAGAAGAGCCCCTGGTAGTCCAAGAGAGATGTATTAGGCTTATTTGAAATGTTGAAATCATACAGGAAGCATTGTCAAATAAGAAATGATGTGTAGCCTTTTTTTTTGAGTCATATTTTCCCAAATTGTATGAGATTTCTAAAACTCTGATATATCCTGGTACATGTTGTCAGTCATAATTATGGCTACTATGTAAAATTGTTGTAGGCCATGTTGGGGCTTAGAAACTAATACCCCAAAATATGGCATTTTGACATGCTGGACTGACTAAAGAAGCCTCAAGCTCTCTCTGATCCCACCCACACAGCCCCATCCCCATGGGTTCTGCCAAAAAAGTTAGTTTCTTTATCTGCCTAAGTCCGGACCTACCAAGGAGAACAATTGTTCTCTTCTTCCCCTCTATGTAAAGCCAGAAATGTGACCACACCTGAAAAGATTCTTTAAAAGGAGAAGTCTCCCAGACTTTTTCAAATTCCAAAAAGAACTATTGGATGTGAGGGCGATCTGGCTGTGACATCTGTCACCCCATTGATCGCCAGGGTTGATTCGGCTCATCCGGCTGGCTAGGCGGGTGTCCCTTTCCTCCCTCACCGCTCCATGCGCGTCCCTCCAGAAGTTGCGCGTTAGGTCAAAGAGGACGACCTTCCCCGCTAGAGGAGGACGGGTCTTCGGTCAAGGGTATACGAGTAGCTGCGCTCCCCTGCTAGAACCTCCAAACAAGCTCCCAAAAGAACTACTTATCAGTTAATCTTTGTTCCCCCATCCATTCATCCTCCCTAGTAATCCTTTATTGCCCCTCAAAAGAATTCCTCTCTTCCCCACTCCCATAACCCATTTTACCAGAAAGGAATATAAGCTTCTAAACCCCATTGGGGAATTGGGTCTTCATTCTGAAAGTTCCCCTATATACACGTTAAATAAATTTTTATGTCTTTTCTCCTATTAATCAATCGCTCTCATGTCAGTGATTTTTCAGCAAACCTTTAGGGAACAAGGTCTTTGCTGGGCAGCCACAAACAATGACCAAATTTCCTTGTCAATTTCATCTTTAATCCTGGCCATTTTCAGTCTTACTATCCAAAGTTGATTGCTTTATGCTGATCCTTTTGTTTTCTGAAAGCTTTTTGCAAATCCTGAAGTGTTGTGTCTTCAAAGAGGTTCATGGAAAAGACTGCAACAAGTACTCTTGAATACAGGTTTCTGATGACTTAGACTTGGTAAAAAAAATTCCAGAACTCTAACAGAAAAAAAGTGAACTTATAAAATTGCTAACCTAACATCAAGAAAATCTACATGGGACTGAACTGATGAGGAATTGAAATTACTATTTTTTTTATTTATTTTTTTTTTGAGACAGAGTCTCACTCTGTTGCCCTGAGTAGAGTATCGTGGCATTAGCCTAGCTCACAGCAACCTCAAACTCCTGGGCTCAAGAGATCCTCCTCCCTCAGCCTCCCGAGTAGCTGGGACTACAGGCGTGCAACATGACGTCCAGCTAATTTTTCTATTTTTAGTAGAGACGGGGTCTCGCTCTTGCTCAGAGCTGGTCTCGAACTCCTGAGCTCTAGTGATCCTTCCACCTTGGCCTCCCAGAGTACTAGGATTACAGGTGTAAGTCACCGTGCCCAGCCAGAGGAACTGAAATTAATTTTTTATGAATATTTTTTCTTTGAAACATTGCTGATTCTTTTGGTTTTCCAGAGTTAAGAAAAATTTTTCTTCTTTTAAGCTATTTATAGCTTACAGCAATTGAGTAAATTATACTTTTGTGTGTAAAATTGAAATATTTACCTTTATCTGATCCCTCCAAAATTCAGAAACTATTCATGAGTAATCTTATTTTATGGCAATAGTTATCTGCATAGATTCAATAAAAATCAATTTTCTTTTGTAACAAGACACAATTGGAAACACTGGTTATTTTACCAAGGCTTTGAATGGAATGTCATTATTTTCAGATACGACCAGACCATTTTGAGGGAGTGAAGTTTGTTAGGGTGGGAACTCATAGCACAGGATGAGAAAGAATTCTTGACACGAAGATTAGAATAGTTGTAAAGAAAGAAAGTTTATTTTACTTCCCAAGGGGAGAAAGGGCATGGCACAAGAGAAAGAAGGGAGAAGTGCCAGCAGGGAGGATAAGGGGTTTGGGATTTTTATGGGGATAAAGAGAAAGAAAAAAAAGTTATTGCTGCAAGCTGATAGCAGAAGACAGCTCTGAAGTGTCTGTGGCTGTTTTTCCTTTTTTGTTTTTCTCTTCTTTGTGAGGCTGGTTTATCAGGGTCCTTGGAATGTGGTCTGGCCAGAGGAGGAGCTGGGGAGAGCATAACACTCCTATCTGCTCAGTTCTTTTCATGTTCTGTGAAAACTCTCAAATAAAACAATTTAAGCCAGAGGTGGTTAATCAAACAAAGGGGCAGTTGTGCTGTGATCTTGTCCCTTCAGAGGGACAATTATGTGCTGTGAGTTTTTTCCTTTTTTCCCCTCCGTTAGTTTATTTTTCTCTGTTAGATAATTTATTAGCCAGGCCATCCTTTCATTCCCTTTTCTCCATTAGATATTTTATTAACAATGCCATCCTTTCAAGGTTGGCTTTATAAAGCCAGTAGACTTGGAAAAAGACTGGCCTGGTACCTTGTCAACACAGTTCCCTTACAAGGTTATTGACATTATAGTAAGTAAAGAAAATCACTTTTGGACAGGATCAGGAACCTCAAAGTATTTGGGGGACCTTCAGAAGAGAGACATTCACCCAATTTATACAGGTATTACAGACAGTCTTTGGCTTGGCTCCTAATTCTTGAGAGGCTTTTAAAAAGTCTAATCTGAGATTCCTCATGAAAAATTTCCTTTAAACCAAAGCAATCTATCAGATTGTCACTCCCTGCCTGAAGAAGAGGCTTCAAACCCAAACATAGGAATCTTCTTAGTTGACTGCCCTCATGAAAGACACATTTTCCTTTGCATTTTAAATACTGACATTTAAAAATACACCTGTGACTTTGTTCTTGTAATTGTATGAAAAAAGAATCTAAATATTTTAGCAATTTTATTCCCTCCATTGCTCACAGACTGACTAACTGTTTACCAAACCTACTTCCTCTTCTTCATGGCACAAGCATCCCTTGAAGTTAGGTGTGGCCACGTAGAATGAATTCTGAACAGCAGAATGTGAATGGAAGTGATTTATGCTACTTCCTGGTCTGGTCTATAAGATCAACGAATACAGGATCTGAATGCTGCTCTCTTTTTCTCTTCCCCTTTCCAGTAGCTGGATGTTGATTGACTGCATTGAGTAAAGACCTTCCTCCTCCAACAATTGCCCTCTTTGCAATTGTGAATTATGCTGCTATCAACATTTGAGTGCAGATGCCTTTATTATAGAATGACTATTTTTCCTTTGGGTAGATGCCCAGTAGTGGGATTTCTGGATCAAGTGGTAGTTCTATTTTTAGTTCTTTGAGGTATCTCCATATTACTTTCCGTAGAGGTTGTCCTAATTTGCAGTACCACCAGCAGTGTATGAGTGCTCCTATCTCTCTGCATCTACACCAACATTTGTTGTTTTAGGACTTTTTGATAAAAGCCATTCTCACTGGAGTTAAGTGATATCTCTTTGTTGTTTTGATTTGCATTCCCCTGATGATTAGAGATGTTGAGCAATTTTTCATATGTTTGTCAGCTATTATTCTGTCTTCTTTTGAAAAGTTTCTGTTCATGTCCTTTGCCCACTTTTTAATAGGGTTGTTTGATTTTTTCTTGTTGATTTTCCTAATTTCTATATAGATTCATTGTTTCTTTGCTAATTTTCTGCTTGGAGGATCTGTCCAGTTCTGTCAGTGGGGTGTCGAATTCCCTGGCTATTATGGCATTGCTGTTTATTATGTTGTTTAGATCAAGCAGGATTTGATTTATGTATCTGGGTGCTCCTGCGTTGGGTGCATAAATATTTAGGATTGTTAAGTCTTCCTGTTGGACTTTTCCTTCCACCACTGTATAGTGACCATCTTTGTCTTTCTTTACTTTTGTTCCTTTAAAGTTTATGTTATCTGATATAATAATGGCTACCCCAGGTTTCTTTTCATTTCCACTTGCCTGGAAACTTATTTTCCATCCATTTACCTTGAATCTGAATGAGTCCTTATGGGTAAGATGCATTTCATGGAGACAGCAGATACTTGGCTTGTATTTTTTTTATCCATTTCAGCCAGCCTGTGTCTCTTCAGTGGGCAATTCAAGCCATGCACATTTATTGAGAGAATTGATATTTGGGGTGGATTTCTGTTCATATTGTTGGGTATACTCTTATTGTTTTGTTTTACCTCTCAAGCCATTGTGGAATCAGGGTTCTGGACTTTAACTTTTGGGTGATTTTACACTGGTGGGTGTCTATCGTGCTGGTCAGTGTATAATACAGGTCCTAGTACTTCCTGCAGGGCAGGTCTGGTCTTCATAAATCCCATCAGTGATTGCTTGTCTGGGAAAGTCTTTATTTCTCCTTCATATAAGAAGCTTAGTTTTGCAGGATAAAGAATTCTAGGTTGGCCATTATTCTGTTTTAGAAGACTGAGGATGGGTCCCCAGTCCCTTCTGGCTTGTAAGGTTTCAGTTGAGAAATCCACAGTTAGCCTGATAAGTTTTTCTTTGCAGGTTACCTGCTGTTTTCGACTTACTGCTGGGAGGAGTACTTCTTCTGTGTTTACTTTGGCCAGCCTAATAACTATGTGATGTGGTGATTGCCTTTTCACATTGAGTCTCCCAGGATTCCTGTGTGCTTCTTGTACCTGGATATCTAGATTTCTGGCTAGGCCAGGGTAATTTTCCTCAATTATTCCTTCAAATAGATTTTCCAGCCCTCGCATATTTTCTTCTTTGCACTCAGGGATGCCAATGATTCTTATGTTTGGTCTCTTTTCATAATCCCACATTTTTTGTATGCTTTGTTCATGTCTCTTGCTTCTGTGTTCTTTCTCTTCACCTGATTTGTTAAGCACATAGATGTTATCTTCAAGCTCTGAGATTCTTTCCTCTGCATGATCCAGCCTATTCTTAAGGCTTTCCACTGTGTTCTGTAGTTCTTGAATGCCTCTTTCATTTCCAGTGTCTCTGTTTGGTTTTTTTCATAATACTGCAATTTCTTTGGAGAATTTTTCATTCATTTCCTGCATTGTTTTTGTGGCTTCTTCTGGGTTTCTATTTTCTCTTGAATTTCATTGAGCTTTCTTATAATCCATATTTGAAATTCTTCATCTGTCATTTTAACCATTTCATTTAAGTTGGTATCCATTGATGAGAAGCTAATGATTTCTTTTGGGGGTGACTTGCTCTGATTTTTCATGTTTCCTGAGTTCTTTCACTGATTCTTTCTTATCTGGCCTCTTGGTTGAGAGCTGGGGATCCTAGGGCTGGTTTATGGCCCTGTCTCCAGGTCCCCAAGGGTCATTCCTTGACAGTGCCTGGGAGAGGAACGCTGGTCCTGTATTGCCTTAGGAGTGTTTTAGCAAGTTTGATGAACCTCTTGGGTTGCCTCTGACCTGTTGTCTTCACCTCTTCCCAGTGGAGTGGAGTGAGTTTGGTACCCAGCTTAAGCTCCAAGCTGGTGAATTGTACTTATGGGTACGAATCCACTGCTCCCTAATAGCTTGAGATGGAAGGCAATATGTTCAGCTGTGGGGTTGTCCCCACTGCCATTGATTGTAGTTTATTTGGAGGAGCCAGCTACCAAAGAAATCTGTTGTGCCTGTGGTAGGCTCTGTTCCCCCAGGTGAGGTATACAAATGCCCCAAGCTTTGGGAGGGGCCTTGTAGTTCCCATGGGTTGCTTGGAGCTTCCCCACAGTTTATGTGTCTGGCCTTCTGGCGTGCATCTCTGCATGTCAGTGGGAGATAGGGGAATCTCCAATTGTTCCCCCTTTTTCCACCACTAGACCTCAAGTTGAGGTGGGTGGGCCTCCCCAGAAGTCTCCGCCACGGGGATGCACCCATTGGGGAGGGATGGGCTTACCCACAGAACCCTGTTCTCTTGAGCTCCTCCACACCCTCCCAATGGTCACAGGCTCTCACGTGCCACCTGACCCTGGAACTGGCATCTCTTTCCCACAGTGCCCCACCCTGCCGTCTACGCCATTAGCAGGTGAACGCGACAAATGCCTACAGGCGTGAGGATCACAGACTGAGGTTGTCCTACCAGCTGGGGATGGAGATGCGTCCCTGGTGGTGAAAGCCAGTCACTCAGCACAGAGAACTCTACTGGCTGCTATGGTTTGGGGGAGGGGCTGCAGACTTCCTGCACTGCTCTCCAGTTAGGGGGGTACCCCCCTGCCCTCCTCTCCAAGCCCCAGTCGGGCAGTGCGACCACCCTCCTCTCTCCCGCTGTGGCGACTATGCTGACTGAGGCAGGCTCAGCTGGGAGTGCACTCTCCTTGTGAGGAGCCAAGTCACTCAGTGCAAGGCGCTTTGGTAGTTGCTGTGGGGTGGGTGTGGCCAAGTGGCTACAAGGGCCTTGAGCCAAAATCACTTCCTGGGATGCAGGAGCTGAGGAGGTGCAGAGGAGGGGGCATCCAGATTCAGGGATGCTAACTCTCTGGTCACTGGTGGCAACCCCCCTCCCCCCGGGATAAGAGCCCTGTGTCCTGTTGCTGGTCTGAGGCACCCAGGTGAGGGGAGGAAGAAAAAACCTTTATGCTTTCCTTGGGCTGCGGAACTCCCTGGAGTTAGTTCACGTCGGTTGCTCCCTCCTATCCTCCTCTCTCTGTTGCTCAGTTCCTCCTGGTGGTGTTTCCAGACTCCCCCACTGGGGTCTGTCCCTGTGGTCCACTTCAGAGCAGTAATCACTCTCTGCTCTCCTCAGTCCAATCCTCAACTCTTCTGCTGGGATGGTCCAACAAGCTTTGTCTCTATTTGGCCATCTTGGCTTCAAACTCTTAAGTCATGTTTTAAAAATACAAAAAAAAATTAAATGTAAATGGAACAAAATTTTCTTAACCTTTAGTATAGTTCTTCTAGAAACCCTGTCTAGAAACCCTGAGTTGACCTTCAAATTGATGCATACGAGAGCTAACAATTTAGCTTTTGGGGTCTCTCCTGCTCTGACCTTGGATTTTTCATTCTTACGTTTTCGTCTTTTCCCTTCAGAGCTCACATAGGGGCCACCATCCTGGCTAGAGGCTTTCCGGTTCTCAGCCCTTTTTGTGGTTAAGGGTCCAGCAGACAGAAAGGTGGACATGCATCCCCCTCTCCTGCCAAGGGTTCACACACAATCACACACGCACACACGTGCCCACACAGCTATGTAGGATCCTCTTACAACAGCTGCAGCCCTCCCACTGCAATCCACTGGCCCAGGGCAGTGTCAGGCAGGTGACTTACCTTTCTGAGCAGATGAGGAGGGTTTAGGCAAATCTTTAGAGGGAAAATGAGATAAAAGCCACAATTATCACAAAAAAAGCTTCATAAAGACAATGAAAATATATATTTTGATAAATAATTATTAAACATTTAAGTCCGATTTTATTAGAAATGCATTTCTTAATTCATTGGATAGGCCTTTTTTATATGGATGAATAAAACTTACTGCTAGAATGAGAGTTAATTCAGCATCAATTCTATCCTTAGTGTTGTGTTTTAATAGATGTAAAAACTGGCCAGGTGTGGCAGCTTATGTTTGTAATCCCAGTGCTTTAGAAGGCTCACACAGGAGGATCCCTTGAGACTAGGAGTTCTGATCAGCCTGGGCAACATAGTGAGATCCTGTCTCTAAAAAAAAAAAAAAAAATTTTTTTTAATTAGCCAGGTGCGGTAGCACAAGTCTATAGTCCTAGCAACTTGTGAGGCTGAGGTGGGAAGAGCACCTTAGCCCAGCAGTTCAAGGTCACAATGAGCTATTATTGAGACTGAGGAAAGCCCCTTGTGAGTGGCCTTGGGGAGAGGGGAGTAGGAAGCATGGAAATAAAGGGAAATCTTGAGTTTCTTCAGGGGAAATAATTCCGCACCTGGCTAGCCTTGAAAAGTGAATGGGAAACCTGATGAGAACAATGGCCCTTCAAGCAAAGCAGAGTCATGAGGTGATTTCATTCCCTATGGAAACTAAAAGATGGCATCTTAACATATTCTTAAGTTGTTTTTCAGAAACCCCCAGCAGATGAAAAATGCAGATAAAGGGGAACTGAGGAATTGAACTTGACTGCCATTCTTTGTCCTAAATTTTCTTTGCCCTGAGGCGCCTGTCACACCTGTCTTAACATTCTTTTCTGCTAATCCAAGAACCTCTGAATCCACCTATGCCCCCTACTTGAGGATATCCTGCCTTTTTGGGCAAGGCTTGCTTGAAATGTACCCCGCCTTTAAAAATTCTGGTTTGTAAGCTGTTGGGGAGTCAGCGTTTTAAGTGTTAGCTGCTCATTCTCTTTGCGTGGCACCTACAACAAAAATGCCTCTTTTTCCTGTTGCAACTCTCGGCTCCAGTATCTGGCTTTACTGCACCAATTGAGAGCATCCCCCTTTGGTCGATACTATGATCATGCCACTGCACTGCAGCCTGGGCAAGAGAGCAAGACCCTGTCTCAAACTAACAACAACAACAACAAAAGAAGATGTAAAAACTGAGAAACCTTATTTACATAAATAAGTAGCTGGGAATGGAAGGAGTTTTGTCTCAGCAATGTAACTCAATTCTTTGGACTTCTGAGTTATGTGCAAAAAACTCGCATAATGCTCTATCACCAAAAATCATATTTACTGATTTATCTGCTGATAACTCAATTAGGTTCTCTTTTAAATTTCTTGAAAGTGTAAAAGAATATAAAAATCTCCCTCCTTATGCAAAAAAGAGGGTAAAGACCTGGGGCGCCTGTGAAGGACTGGCCCCACAGATCACGAAGGAAATTCCTTGCTGGCCTCCTATATGCAAGGACATGCACATTGTAACTTTAGGTCAGCAGGCAACTCTAGCTCCTAAAACAAAAGTCTGTTCAATTTCCCACAATAATGAATTACAAATTTATCTTCACAGGTGCAGGACAAAGACAAGACCAGATCAAACATTCCTCCACTCACCCAGGGACATCTACATAACTGGTGCTTCCTTCACTCCCTTTTTCTCTTCTAACAGTCACCTCATCTTACATAAAATGTGCATTTTCCTGGGTCTCGCAAGAATGTAACCATTTTGTCTCACTACTCTCCTTGCTTTTTTTTTCTTTTCTGTATGTCCTACTCCCCATTAAATACTGAAACTTCCAAATTCCCCTTCAGAAAAACAGCCACAGATTTGTGTGTCATTTGTGTTTTTCCAAGGCACATCCTCAAATTTGGCTTAATAAACCTCCATTTATCGAGATCTTTGCCTCACTTACTTATTTTGGGGTGACAGAAGAAAAAGAAATTGAAACCATCTGACTTGCAGAAGGATATGCTACCCATTCACTTTCTCTACATCAACAATGGCATTCAGATTTTCCCTGTGTATGGCACTGAAGTTTTTAACACCTGGGAAAATGCAGCTGGAAGAGTTTGCGATGTGAGGGAAGTTTAATTTTATAGAATAGGAATATAGAGCAATTGTGAAAGGATGTGAGAAAGGAGAAGCTACACTTCGTCACAGGATCATACCCAGGCATATCGATTTTTGAAAAGAGTGTATATTTTCATTGAGGACCTAGAAATTGGTTCCTTAAAAATTCTCCACGCTGTGTGTGGTATAATATGAAATATATTTGGTCTTTGTCCCAGGTTCTCGTCACAACACCTGAAGTTCTTGGAATTTCCTGAGTGACAGGAGTGTCTGTTGTTACTCACGATGGCCTCTTTGGGACCACACCAGAGTTTATGCTAATGCAGTGATTTAGGATGGGGCCCCTACGTAGCCTCAGGATGGAGCCAGTCACCAGCAAGATCAAGTGATTAAAAAAATTAAAGAGTAGTAACTTTTAGTCCCACTCATCAAGCTCCAGGAAGGAGGTGGACGGGCTGGAGATCAAGCTTTATAAAAACTCTCAAACAAGATTTGAAGGGCTTCTGGATTGCTAAACACATGGAAGTGCTGGGCGGATGGTGTGCCCAGAGAGCGCATGGAAGCTCCGTGCTCCCCTCTCCTGCCCCATACCTTGCCCTACCCACTTCTTGGTCTGGCTGTTCATCTGCATCCTTGGTACTATCCTTTAAAACGAACCAGTAAAAGTAAATGTTTTCCTGAGTTCTGTGAGCTGTCCTAGCAAATTAATTGAGGGGGTATTGGGAGCCCCGATTTATAGCTGGTCAGTCAGAAGTACAGGTGAGTGACAACCTACTATTTGTGATAGGTGTCTGAAGTGGAGGCAGCCTTGTAGACTGAGCCCTTAACCTGTGGGATCTGACACTACCTTCAGGTAGATAAAGGCAGAATTGCATTGAATTAAAGGACACCCAGTGGGCGTCAGCTGGAGAATTGCTTGGTGGGTGGCAAAATTCCCCCATTTGTCTGGTCAGAGAAGTGTTCTGTGTTGAGTGTGTGGGTAGAGAGAAAAGGCAGTTCATTTTTTCCTCTTAAAATGTGTTCCTTGGGAAAGTCCCAGGTATTTCACAGGGTAACTGGCTACATGTCTATTTTGGGTAATTGAGGGGTAATTGTTGCACATTATGAAGAAAAGCAGCATGAATGCCTTAGTCTGAGCTGCTATAACAAAATACTTGAGACTGGATAGTTTATGAATAATAGAAATTTATTTCTCACAGTTCTGGAGGCTGGGAAGTCCAAGATCAAGGTGGTGTGTCCAGTGAAGCCTCACTCTCTACTTCACGGATGGTGTCTCTTAATGTGTCCTCACATGGCAGAAGGGGTGAACAGCTCCCTTGAACTTCTATTATAGGGTCACTAATCACATTCATGAAAGCTCCCCTCATTACTTAATTATTTCCTAAAAGCCCCCACCTCTTAATATTATCACATTGGCAATTATGTTTCAACAATGAATTTTGGGGAGACACATTCCGACCATAGCAATGAGTGATAAATCTTTGTTATTTTGAGCCAATGAGAATTTAGGGTT
Organism: Indri indri; assembly: GCA_004363605.1. NCBI lineage: Eukaryota > Metazoa > Chordata > Mammalia > Primates > Indriidae > Indri > Indri indri. The sequence goes on from RJWJ010006093.1 coordinate 49,391, forward strand.
GTTACAGCAGCAAAATCTAGGTCATCCTCACTTAAGGTAAAAGTTGCTATCTAAAATGGGGTGCTGCCATAACAAGAATTTAAAATATTTAAGCAGCAGATGGCAGATAGCAAGGAAACTCTTTTCAGAGGATGAAAAGATAGCAATCTGTGTTATATGGTGGTGAAATCTTTCAAAAACCTGTTACCTACAGTAACTTGGAAGACAGGTCCTGTACTTAATAAATCTGTAGTTTAGAGGGAAGACTGGAAAACAGAATGTTGTGTTAATTGCCATTGGCTGCATTTGGCAAGATATTAAAAGAAAGAGATGAGCTAAGAATTGACCACTTTGTAAGGAAGAAGGAAGGGAATAAAGAGTCCACCAATTTGAGGACTTGCAGAATGAAAGAGGCAACTACTTCTCAACCTCAAATAATTAAAGATAAACTGAGAAATGTTTGGAATGACAAAGGATAACTAAAATTTAGCCTGGAGGCAATGTATCAGATTAAGAGAATAGCTGTTCCACCAAGTTTTTAAAAACTCCGAATAGATTAATAGGTCCCAGATTAAAGGTCCAACTAAATTAGGCTGTTCGGACATTAAGAGGGGGGCAGAGAGGTATGGCGTGGGGGCTAGAAAACAAAGAATCATGCCAAATATGAGGATTATGTCTTGAATGGAACTGTGGGAGTGGCTACTGGCTTATGGAACTGACAAAAACAGCTAGTTTGGTTTTTTGTTTTTCTTTTCTGATTAGTTTTTGAGGATTGCACTTCCAGGCTAACTACCAGCCAGGCCTATGATCATGACTGTTCCCCCTTACATCTCCAACCATCCATGAGCAGAAAGCCAACTAAGAAAGCTCTTCAGCCCTAACGAGGGTGCATTCCCTCCAATATCCATTCCAGATGCAGCCAAGGAGGCTAATGTAAAAGGAAAAATCAACCACAGAAGGAATCAGGAGCCATGGAGAATAATGGATAAGGGAGTCACTTCCAGGGAGTAGAGTCAGAGCTTAATAAATAATTTCCCATTCCCCATGTGGTCGAGGGCCCTCAAAATATCTGTCCCACACAGGACTTCAGAATTGCCACAGCTGAATGTCTGCCTCTGCTGTGTTTCTCTTTCAGTAAGTGGTTATCCCGTTCATGGGGACAGATGACTTGTCTACTCAAGCGTAAGTCTTCAGATCAAAAGGAACCACATTCGTGCCTAATGTAGAGATTACTAAACATCACTCAGAGATCCTAGGTTTTGAACTGGGTTCCCTGACTGGATGGAGCTTTTGGTTTGTTTACCTTGGGAAGGGGGTGAGTGTATTTTACATGCAAGAAGGAGAATTAAATGAATATTTGGTGACCAGAAGGGTGGAAATATTGCTGTTCACAAGTATTTCTGGTTTTGTTCCTTCCAGGAACATGGTAAGACTATACTTTACTGCCCCCTTAAAGCTAGAAGTAGCTGTATGATTTGTTTTGGCCAATGAAACTGAATAGAAGTGATGAGTGTCACTTCCAGGAGGAAGCTTTTAAGAGCCAATACACAATTTGCCCTCCTCCCTTGCCCTGCCTGGTTCCCAGTGACGTTTCGGGTGGTGAAGACTCTGTCAACCTACATCCTTTAGTGAGAGAAACATGGAGCAGAGCCTCTGCCAACCCAGGAAGGACACATAGCATGACTGAGAAATATACTCTTGTTTTAAGTAACTGAGAATTTGGGGGTGTTACTACAGCAAAATCTAGCCTCTCCATAAACAGAAACAGACAAAAAAGATAAACAGAAAACAATTTGTCTTCAACAGAAAAAAGAAAGAAAAGCAAATACTTAAGAAAACCTAAAAATGACAAACTTCAAAATTTTTTTTCAAAACTTGGGTAAGTGCCTGGAAACACAATAAATGCCTAGTAGAAAAGTAGAAAACCTTCTGTTCATTTCAGACCTTAGAGTTTGCAATGAACATTTAGAGAAATCCTAATACATATAGCCTGGCTAGGGTTATATTCTATTGTAAAACACATAAAAAATAATTATGACCCCAGTTCACAAAGAGCCAAGGTGGAATGGAGTTTTTGAGAACAGATTAAATTAAATGAGTCCGTCAAGTGGTAGCTAGGGTGATATTAGCATTGAGATTCCCATTGAGGACAGGGACCATGGAATTCATGTATTTTCACCCCAGAACCTAATACTGCCTGACATGTAATAGGCAAATAGTAAATATTTGAAGTATTGAATTCAGCTGAATTTCGTTCCTCACTTGAAAATCTAGTCTCCCAGAGTAGCTCATGAAGCTGGGCTGTACCTAATCAGGTGAGGGCAGTGTAGTAGTATTGAGGGAGGTGATCCTCATGTCATGGTAAAAGGCAAGCTAGGTTGTTAATCCCCAGATCTTTGTGCCAGAAGTGGCAAATCAAAAGTCCTAGGCCTCTCTGTTCATGTCACTAACTAATCGCTGTCTTTGTGATTTAGTTTCATGAGATAATAAATTTTTCTTTTTGCCTAAGAGAGTGATGTCAGGATTTTGTTACCTACAAACAAAAGCAGTCTGCTACAGTCTTTTCTCAAAGAATTGACCTAACAGATACGAACAATTATAAAACAGTCCCAAGTGGTATTGCAGAGGTATATAAAAGGGCCATGACTAAAAATCTAATGAGTATGGTAGGTATTTCTGATCTAGGCAAGCAAACATTTTGCTGACCCAGGGAGAAGTGTCTAAATATTCTATTGGGTCATTAAATATGAAATGTCTGATTTCAAATCAAAAGTTTAGTTTATTATATATCAAACAAGAAGCAGTACAATTGTGCCTAAACTATCGACACAGTTTTGCCATCTTAAAGGTAGCTTGCTTATGCCAGCAGCAAAGAAGCCTGGAGAATGAGTGGCGATGAAATTGAGAAAGGTGTTTTCCAAAGCTTGTTGAGAATTTGACACTTTTGTTTTATTTTTATTGTGAAGGTACATCCTCGTTCTTTCAAACATACATTTTGGCTTCTGATTGATTAACTTTCAAATTTTCAAAAAAACAAAACCAGAAGTGTCGAAGCGAAATGTCAGAGATATCAACTATCAAACTTAGGACTTAGTACTTAAGGAAATCAGACATTCCATCCTTAATAATCTAGTATCATCAAATCCATGCAAATGCATGACCAGCCCGAGCAAGACCCTGTCTCTACCAAAAATAGTAAAAATTAGGACACCTGTAGTCCCAGCTCCTCAGCAGGCTGATGCAAGAGGATCGCTTGAGCCCAGCAATCTGAGGTTGCTGTGAGCTATGATGATGCCACTGCATTCCACCTGGGGTAACAGAGCGAGACTATCTCAAAAAGAAAAAAATCCATGCAAATGAGTGTCAGAAGTCTAGAAAGGCAAGAAGAGTCCAAATTCAGTAGTGTCGGTGAAAGCAAGGAGGACCAAGGAGGTCAATAAAAACAGCACCTGTACCTAAGCAGAGTTCTGTGTGGCTGGTGGTATTTTTCCATTTATACATAAGCAGACAAGGCCTACTGCAGGTTTGTGTTTGAACTGAGAGAAGGAAGAGCCCCACAGATGCTGGGAGGCCCAATTACACAGGGTGAGGATTCCCGACACATTAGATTGTAAGGCCAAAGCAGCCCTGGGCTGCTGGACCATGTGTAAAATGTGTTTGGTTTGGTTCACCAACTGATCAGGTCTGTCCCAAAAGAACATTACAAGGGGAGCTTCCAGATCCCAGAGAGCTTGTACCACTTTGGGCCAGTCCTAACTATGACTTGAAAGAATAGCTTAGGGTCAACTATTTTAAAACTAAAATGATTATTTTTGACAGATGTTCCCTAAAACGAAATGGTTTGTATTCAATTACTCAGGCAGCCCCACTGACTTATTTTAATTACTTAAGTGTACGTTTAAATTGTTTTGTTTTTAAAGGTTTTTTGTTCTGTTTTGTTTTGTTTGTTTTTTACGAGATAGGGTCTCATTCTGTGGCCCAGGTTGGAGTGCAGTGAGTGGTGTGATTATAGCTCACCATAACCTTGAATTCTTGGGCTCAAGCAATTCTCCCTCCTCAGCCTCCTGAGTAGTTGGGACTAGAGGTGCATGCCACCATGCCTGGCTAATTTTTTTAGTTTTTTGGTAGAGATGGGGTCTCACTATATTGCCCAGGCTGGCCTTGAACTCCTGGCTGTAAGTGATCCTCCCATCTCGGCCTCCCAAATTGCTGGGATTACAGGGTAAGCCATCACATCCAGCCTAAAATGGTTTTATTATAAAAAAATTCTCACACAGAACTATATGTAAGTATAATTAATTCCCATATACCCAAGATTAAATAATTACCAAGTTTTACCATATTTTCTTCATCTGTCGCTTTTCTTTTTTTTCTTCGCTTTTTAAGCGCTATTTTAAGGCAAATCTCGGACATCATTTTACCCTCATATCTTCAGTATACATTTTTAAAGAAAGGACATGTTTTTATATGACCACAATACTATTATCACACTGTAGTAGATAATGCTGGTGCTTTTGCTCCTTATCACTGTGGCCTTTATCATTTCGGCGTATGTTCTTTGCACAAGGTCTTTGGCTAGTGACGCCCACTCTGCCACCACAGAGCAGGCCAGAAGGACTTGGAAATTCCCCTTCCTTCCTCCCCCATGGCAGCAGTTCTCAAACAAGCCTGTTGGAAGTCAGTGTTTAAATATCTCAGCTACCTTGTGGGGGCTGGAGAGAAATTCTAAGGTGTATTCTACACTGTTTCCCAAACTACACTAGGGAGATTAAGTTTCACTTACTGACATGGTTATTTGCTTAATAGGTAATAGGTTATTTGCTTAACAGTGCAGCTGTTATTGCCTTCTGTTCCTTTCCTATCTCACTTCCTCCTCCTCTTCTAGTGTTTCCTGGGATCACTTCTGGAATACACTATTTGCATTTGAAACTTTATCTTAGGGTCTGGGAGAACCCAAACTGAGAAATCTAAATTTACAATAATTCCTTGTTGTCACCTAATACCCAGTCCTTAATCAGATTTTCCTAATTGTCTCAAAATTACCTTTTTATAATTGGTTTGTTAACGAGATTTTTAAACAAAAGTCACAAATTGCATTCGGTTATTGTTTCTTAAAGCTCTTTTAATCTAGAGCGCTCCTTCCACCCCTCCCCCTCTTTTTTCATGTCATTGACTTGTTGCAGAGACCAGATCAGTTGTCCTGTAGAATTTCCTTGTGTTCCTCTATTTCGGCTAATAGAAGTTAGCTTTAGAAGCTTCCAGATTCAACTTCCTTGGGGGGCGATTCTTCACAGGTGGTGCTGCTGGCTTCATATTGATCATTTTAGCAGATGCACATTGCCCAGCTGTCCTGCTTTAAGTGATTAGTGAATGGTTCAACTGGGTTCTCTCAAAGGAGTCAGTAGGAAGCTATTGACCATGCTAAAACCATGTTCCATGTGTGCATTACTGAAACTTTCCTATCACTTCACAGGGCAGCTACTAAGTTCATTTTGAACATTTTGTAAGGTAAAATAATTTTAAACAGACTTTAAAGATTACGGTGAGCTATGATTGTACCACTGCACCCAGACTGGGTGACAGAGTAAGACCCTGTCTCTAAAAAAAAAAAAAGTTTTTAATAAAAGTAAATAAATAACAGGAACATAAAAATTCCCACATTGAGCTGGATGAGGGCCAAATCTAACCTTGGATGCTGTTTTCAATAATGGTCTTCAGGAAGGCATAGCTTCCATCTGTGCTGTCAGCCATTATTCCCTGAGGGCGAGGGCTGTGGGGGAAAGTGGCGCCAGTGAGTCAGTTGGAGATGTTCTTAAATCCCAAACCTGCCTCTTCCTAGCTGTATCACCTGGGATAAATTGCTTAACCTAAGCTTAACTAGTTTCATCATTTATTAAGTGGAGATAACATTTACTTTATGAAATGTTATGGAAATTATGAAAACTACATAAATAATGTACATAAAATGTCCAAATCAATGTCTGACACATAGTAGCGCTCAATAAAAGTTAGCTCTTATAATCAACATTAAACATTAGGCATATGGTATATGGTATTTTTATTTGGTTGCCACTGAAGTTTTTGTCATCTATCGATTTAGTAAAACCCTTGTTGAGTATAGACTTCTCAACCAGATCTGAATTAATTACGTAAGTACATTTTTCACTGTGACAAGTAGTAATTCCCACATAGAACACTTATCCTGTTTTCCCTTCAAAAAGCATTTCTCTCCTTCCAATATTTTTGGCGTTAGTGTATTAGGCATCTAAAGTCATCACGTTCATGATTTTGTGATTGGGCTCGTACCCCTTCTCTCCGAAGGCACTAGCAGTACCTCAGACCATTCATTGCTAAGCTCTCGTTCTTGCCCTGCTGTTCTCCTAATTGACCACCTCCAGGCTTTAATTCCACAGCATCTCCCCAGTGTCCCTTCTAAGGTGGAGACAGGCCACCTGCAATGTTCTAGGTGTCGATGCTCTACGATTTTATTTAATCATAAAGCCAATACACATTTGTTTTTTTTAAAATGCAAATGCAAAAGTGTAGAAAGGGAAGTGTCTTCCTTTGCACTCTCACTTCCCAGAAATTTTAACAATTTTAGGCCTTCTTGACCTTTCTATCTTGTGCATATATGAATTTTAGGTTTTCTGTTCTTACAAAAAAAAGATCATGATGTACACTCTGTTCTGCATCTTGTTTTTTTCTCGCAACAATAAATTACAGACCACTTCCACCCCGATTTTCCTCTTTTAAAAGATCACGTGATATTTCATGGTACAGGACATCGTTGTTTATCCAGTCCCCTACTAATGGTTACCCAGAAAACGGAGTATCTGTCAAAAATGATCAATTGGTTTTTGCTATACAGATGTGCACTACAGCACCTCCATCTATCCTTGTGCGCTTTGTTGTTTCTTTGGAAAGGAATCCCAAAATTGCTGTGTTATATTATTAATAATAGGTATGTTCCCATGGTTTTACATAAAGATGGAACAGTGTCTTCTTATGAGTTTTCCTCCCCTTACTCAGGATGCCTCAACATTGGTACCAATCTTAGTTTGAAGTCCTAAGGAAAGAATTTTCAGGGACTACAGGACCCTTTCCTGAGTTATTATCAATACCTTTATTTCACATGTTTGATTTGAACTTTTAAAAAATCCTTATTATTAGTTAGAATATCTTTGGCTACAACCAAAAGAAGACTTGACTTACAGTTTTCTATTATTAATAGTTTCCTGAGGCTGCTGTAACAAATCTTCACAAACTAGATGGCTTAAAACAACAGAAATTTATTTTCTCGTGGTTCTGACAGCCAGAAGTCCAAAATCAAGGTGTCGGCAGGGCCGCTCTGCCTCTGGAGGCGAATCCTTCCTTACCTCTTCCGGCTTCTGGGGGCTCCAGGCATTCCTTGGTTTGTCACTGAATAATTCAATCTCAGCCCCCCTCTTCACATTGACTTCTCTGTGTCTCTTTTCCCCTCTTCTCTGTGTGTCTCTCATGAGAACACCTGTCATTGGACTGAGAGCCTACTTAAATAATCCAGGATGATATCTTAAGACCTTTAATTATATCCGCAAAGACCCTTTTTCCAAATAAGGTCACATTCACAGGTTCTGGGGGTTAGGATGCAGACGTATCTTTTGGGGAGCCACCATTCAACCACATAGTGGCTCATAGTGAAAGCATTTTAATTATCTCATATAAAAAGAAGTTTTTATATATTAAATAAGTTAGGATTGGTTTTGGCTCAAAGACCCACTCTTCATCTTTCCCCCTCTACCAACCTCGGCATATTATTTTTTGCTCTCAAGCTTGCTGTCTCATGATTACCGGACAGCTACTCCAGTTCCAGGCTTCATATCCCTTACAAAAGAGTAAACATATTGGAGTAAAGAGGATAACGTGAGTCTTTCTCCTATCAGGCAAGAAGACTTCTCCCTGAAGCCTCATCATGCCCAACCCAGAGGTATCATTGGCAAACAGACATGGGGATGCTATGACTGACTTAGAGCTCAAGATATATATATACATACACACACACACCCTGGGGTACATTGCCACAACAAAACCTGAGTCGTTTTGTTTTGTTTTTAGAGACAGGGTCTTGTTCTGTTATCCAGCCTGGAGAGCAATGTCAAGATCATAGCTCACTGCAGCCTCCAACTCCTGGGCTCAACTGATCCTCCTGCCTCAGCCTCTCAAGTAGCTGGGACTACAAGTATGCACCATCACATCAGGCTAATTTAAGGTTTTCTTAGAGATAGAATCTCACTATGTTGCCCACGCAGGCTGGTTCCAAACTCCTGGCCTCAAGCGATCCTCCCACCTTAGCCTCCCAAAGTGCTAAGATTATAGGCATGAGCTACCATGCCTGACCAAAATCTGAGTTTTGATAACAAAAAAGGAGGGATGGCTTTTGGGTAGGCAACTAACAACATTTGCTACAATTCCTATATGTGTTTCCTAAAGATTACTAATGAAAAAATCTCATTAGCCCCTTTACTAATATACATTGATTCCTTCAATTAATATTTATAACATCTACTAAATGTTGGATACGGAGCAAGAACCTCAAAGATCATCAAGACATAGTTCCTGTCCTCAAGGAGCTCTTGGTTGAGTGGAATAAGAGATAAATACATCAACAATTCCAGGACAGTGTGACAAATACTATGTTAGACAGCACGTGCATGGTGCACTTGGCAACAGAATAGATTAGAGCATCTTGACAGGCAATCCTCGCATTGAGTTTTAGAGGAGAAGCAATTAAACAGAGAAAAGGTAGAGGTGAGTAATGGTGTTTTAGATAAAGAGCATGTAAAAAGACACTGATGATTGGAGAATACCACCACGCATTTGTGGAACTACAAACACTTTAATGTAGCTAGAGTAGAGAACTATGGGCAGCAGGAGGGCAGGGCAGGTTGTGAGGTGGGTGGAGCTAGATGGCGAAGGACTGTTTATACTGAAATAAGAAATCGACACTTGATCCCAAAAGCTATGGGAAGCTACTTAAGTATTTCAATCCAAAGAATGACCAAATTAGATTCTTTTACAAGGATTATTTTGGCAGTAGTTGGATGTTTCTAATTATGTGACTGGTGTGTGATGGTGGTGGCCTTCCTAAAAATGGCAAATAAAAGGGAGGAATGAGACTTGGGAAAAGATACTGCATTCAGGTGTGTATTTTGAAGTTTAAAATGCCTGGTCCAAATGAGTCTTTCTCTCTCTCTCTCTTTTGCCTGAATAACTTCTAATTTACATATATTCTGTCACTTTTTGTGGACTTTTAGGTCTCTATTTTTGGTATTATTTCTATTTTTTAAAAGTGATGCCCTTGGATTAGTAAAGAATACATAAAAATGCTACCAGCGACTATTTGGTGAGATTACAGGTGACTTTTTAAAAAAAATACTTTTCAGTATTTACCAAAGTGAGCATTCTATATACATTTAAGAAGGAGTTATATAAGAGTGTGTTTTGGGTTTTCAAATATAGTCTTTTAATTGTTGATTTTCATCTGAATTATATTGTCAAGTATAGTCTTTATTATACAGAATATTTGACATTTTAGAGATTTGCTTTGTGGCCTATTATGTGATCAGTTTTTTATAAGATTTCCTCATGAACTGGAAAAAATTATTGTGTTTTGGGGATACAATGTTCTAAAGATAGATGTGTGTATGTTTTGTTAATGTTTTACTTAAATCTTCCGTGGTACAAGATTTTTTTTTTTGTCTGATAGAGAACCGTTAAAATATCCCACTCTCATGCTGTAAATTTGTTAATTCTTCCTTATTATTCTGTCAGTTTTTACTCTACATTGAGATGCTGTCATTTGTAGAAAATAAGTTCATACTTGTTAGAACTCCTTGGTGGCATGGTGGATTCTTTTATTATTGTAAAGTGTTCCACTTTATCTCTACCAATAATTTTGCCTTAAATTCTACTTTGTCTCCCATTATCTGTCACAATAGCTATTTGTCCAACACAACTTTCCTCAGCATTTCTAAAATATCAACAGAATGTAGCTGCAAAAAAAACAAAAAACAAAAAACAAAAAAACCCTCAGCTAACTGCCCAAGATATTTTTCACTCCAGAGCCAGTATTTGTCCCCCTAGACACAGCATCTTCTTGAGTAATTGTAAGCAATTTCTAAGATTCTTACTGTCAATTAAATTTTAAAACTTCACCATTTAATTTTTTTCTTGTGGTCATACTTTCAATTTATCAATATACTTATAATCTTGCAATCATTTGCTTATCAGTCTTTCCCCCTGGATTATGAGGACCTCACAGGAAGAAATCTGGCTTTATTCATCTTGGTAGACTCAGTACCTAGTGGATAGATATTTAATAAATATTTACTGAATTAATTGGTGTGTATAATTTGCATCTTTGTGTCCCTAGTTCTCAGCACAGTGCCAATGCCTAATGTTAGTGAAGCTGTATTTCAACTTTTGGAATTCTACCAATATTCTACAAAAATCATTCATCACTGAGTGGCAAAAATAAAATAAAATAAATTCCATTTTCGGAGTTCCAAGAACTCTGAAATTCTTTTTGTCATACAACACACTATATATAATGTGTGTATCATTAATATGTACACTATATACAAACATATGTATTAATGTATGTACACATACATACTTTTCCCCTTGTCTAATAGGCTGAAAGATCCTGCTACTTTTGTACCTTTGAAGAACTGTCAGGTCAGGTAGCTTTTTAAATTTTTTTAAAACACATTATCATTTTAGAGCAGTTTTAGCATCACAACAAAATTAAGAGGAAGGTACAGAGATTTCACTGTACACCCCCTACCCCCACACATGGATAGCTGCCCCCATTATCAACATCCTCCACCAGAGTGGTACATTTATTACAGTTGATGAACCCACATTGACACATCATAATCTCCCAAAATCCATACTTTAAACTAGGGTTCACTCTTGGTGTTGTACATTCAGTGGGTTTGGATGCATATATAATTACCTGTATCCATCATTACAGTATATAGTATTTTCACTGCCCTAAAAATCTTCTCTGCTCTGCCTATTGACCACCCCCACCCCAAAACCTGGCAACTACTGATCGTTTTATTGTCTCCAGTTTTGTCTTATCCAGAATGTCATATAGTTGCAACCATACAATATATAGCCTTTTCTGACTCTTTCTTTCACTTATTGCTATATATGCATATAGCAATATGCATATTGACCTCTATGACCTTTCATGGCTTGATAGCTCATTTCTCTTTAGCAATGAACAATACTCCATAGATGTACCACAGTTTATCCATTCACCTACTGAAGAACATCTTGGTTGCTCCCATATTTTGGCAGTTACAAATAAAACTAGCATATACATCTGTGTGCAGGTTTTTGTGGACATAAGTTTGCAACTCCTTTTGGGTAAATATCAAGGAGTGCTATTACTGGATCATACGGTAGGAGTATATTCAGTCTTATAAGAAACTACCAAACTGTCTTCCAAAGTGCTTGTACCATTTTGCATTCCAATCAGCAATGAATGAGAGTTCCTGTTGCTCCACAGTCTTGCCAGTATCTGTTGTTGTCAGTGTTCAAGATTTTGGCCATTCTAACAGGTGTGTAGTGGTACCTATTGTGATTTTAATTTGCATTTCCCTGATGACATATGATATGGAGCATCTTTTCATGTGCCCTTTGGCATCTGTATATCTTCTTTGATGAGGTGTCTTTGGCCCATTTTTTTCTTCTTTTCTGCATAACTCTGATCAATGGCCCATTTTTTAATCAGGCTGTTTGTTTTCTTATTGTTGAGTTTTAAGAGTTCTTTATATGTTTGGACCACAGTTCTTTATCAAATGTGCCTTTTGCAAATATTTTCTCCCTGTCTGTGGCTTGCCTTTTCATTCTCTTGACATTGTCTTTGGCAGAGGAGACGTTTTTAAATTTGATGAAGTCCAGCTTATCAATTATTTCTTTCATGGACCATGCCTTTTGTGTTGTATCTAAAAAGTCATCACCACACCCAAGGTCATCTAGGTTTTCACCTATGTTATCTTCTACAAGTTTTTTAGTTTTGCATTTTACAGCTAGGTCTATGATCCATTTTGAGTTAATTTTTGTGAAGGGTGTAAGGTCTGTGTCTGTATTCATTTTTTTGCATCTGGATGTCCATTTGTTTCAGCACCATTTCTCAAAAAGACTATCTTTGCTCCATCGTATTGCCTTTGCTCCTCTGTCAACCAACTATATTTATGTGGATCCACTTCTAGGCTCTCTGTCCTGTTCCATTGATCTATTTGTCTATTCTTTTGCCAAGACTACACTGTCTTGATTAGCATACCTTCACAGTAAGTGTTGAAGTTAGGTAGTGTTAGTCCTCCAACTTTCTTCCTCTCCTTCAAGATTGTGTTGGCTATTCTGGGTCTTTTACCTCTCCATGTGCTAGCTTTATTTCCCTTTATTCTTCTCTTTCTCTTTCTTTCCTTCCTTCCCTCCCTTCCTTCTCTCTTTCTTGCCTTTCTTTCAATAATTGTTTTCTAGCCCCCATGCCATCTCTCTCTTTCAAGACAGGGCCTCACTCTGTTGCCTGGGCTAGATGCAGTGGTGTCATCATAGCTCACTGAAACCTCAAAGTCCTGGGCTCAAGTGATCCACTTGCCTTAGCCTCCCAAGTAGCTGGGACTATACAGGCATGTGCTACCACACCCAGCTAATTTTTGTACTTTTGTAGAGACAGGGACTTGCTATTTGGCCTCAAGCGATCCTCCTGCCTCCCCAAGTGTTGGGAATACAGGCATGAGCCAATGCACTTGGCCCACATAAACTTTAGAATCAGTTTGTGGATAGCCACAAAATAACTTGCTGGGATTTTGATTGGGATTGCATTGAATCTATAGATCAAATTGGGAAGAACTGACATCTTGACATAAATGAGTCTATCCATGAACAGGGAATATCTCTCCATTTATTTAGTTTGACTTTCTTTGATTTTGTTCATTAGAGTTTTGTAGTTTTCCTCATCTAAATCTTGTGAGTATTTTGTTAGATTTATACCTAAGTATTTCTTTTTTGGGGGTGCTAATGTAAATGATATGTGTTTTAAATGTCAAATTCTACTTGTTCATTGATGGTGAAACCCCAGACTAAATCAGTACTGACTACAAGCAGATAATTATAAGTTCATTTGCAATAACCTTTACTATAGCAGATACTAAATATATAAAGTTGATGACGTGGTTACTGTTCCCTAGATACTCTGACAGAAAAATATATAAGCAAATAAATTTTAATAAGGAATGACAGACACAAAAATAGAAATATGTACAAGCACAAATTATACAGAGGAAAGGGCTACTATATATTGGGAACATCAGAAAAGGCTCTATGTGGGGACTGAATTATAACCTGGATCTTGCAGTATGAATAAAAGTTTGTCAGGAAAAGAGCATTCCAGAGCAGGGAAGAAGTATGTACAAAGATAGGTGTGGTAGCTAGTCTCCAAAGATGGCTCCCAACATTCATCCCTTTCCTGTATGCTTATATACTTCCCCTTGGAATCTGCACTGGCACTGCAATTGCCCTGACCAATAGAATATGCTGGAAGAGATGTTCTGGGACCTCTCAGCCCAGGGCCTAAGAGACCTGGCAGTTTCCATTTTCTTCCCCTGGGAACACTCTTGAGATGCTGTTTCTTAGAATCCCACCATGTATAAGAAGTCCAAGCCACATGGAGGAGAATCAGCTAAGATCCACCTGATAGTCAGTGCCAACTAAGAGCCATGTAAGTGAACTATCTTGGATGTTTCATTCACTTGATCCTTCAGATGATATCATGTGAACTACTCAGTTGAGCCCACCCAATTCTCAGAATTCTGAGGCAATAAGATGATTATTGTTTTAAGCTGGTAAGTTTTGAGGTGATTTCTCATGCAATAATAGGGCTCTGTCATGAATGAAAAGGCAGATGACCTGAAGCTCCAGGGGAGCCTCATCACTGGGCAATACTGCCTGCCTTCCCTTTTTTGCTCCTCCAGTTCTTCCTATAATTTAATTACTCATTTCTTACATTAAATCACTCTTTGCTTGAAATACTTTGAAATGCTTCTGTTTTTCTGGTTAATTATGTGGAAAACATTTTGTTGTCATGCATTCCTAGAACCAGAGAATGTGCTATGCTGGGGGAAAGAAAGGTTTTCTGATAATTTCAACCCTTCCAGTTTTTTTTTCTTAAATGATTTATACATGGACCCTTCTTTTTAAACATAGTATATGACATGTAATTTTTTCTTCTTTTCCATTATTACCACCAACAATTATCTACTGAGTACCTATCTGTTTTGTATTGTAGTTCTAGGAACAGATGGTATGGAACATCAGGTGAAATGAGAGCTAACCACAAGCAGACACTTATAACTTCAACTGTAAAAACCTTTACTATGTCAGTTGCTAAGATACTGAGATGATGACACAGTCTCTGTCCTCTAGAAGCTCCCACTGTAATAGCAATGGATTTGTAAACAAATAGATTATAATACAGTAAGACAGATTAAAAAATAGCAATATGTACCACAGGCATAGATAATCAGAGAAAGGGTGACTACATATGAAGGTATCAGAGAAAACTTACATAGGAGCTAAAATTTACGCTGGATCTTGAAGTATGTTTAGAGGTTTGTCAGGTAAAGAAAGGAAAAAGTCATCCCAGAGTGGGAAGGAAGCATGTGCAAAGGTAGTAAAAGGGATAGCATTATTTAGCCCAGATTTTAGCACAACTAAGAGAGTGCAGAAAAGCCAAGTTCAATTGTGTTGTGAAAGATACTTCATATAATACTTAAAAGAGTTTGGACTTTATGCCAAGGAGCAGAGGAGCCTCACATTCACATTTGTATTTCAGAAAAATAACACTGGTGGCAATGTGTGAAGAACAGACTAGGACAAGCAGGGACTGGCAGCAAGGCCAGTCAGGCGGCTACCACGAGATTCAGATGAGAACCAATAAGGCTATGAAGTGAGGATTTGTACTTGCCTAACCTCTAAGGCAGCATGACT